>BLKR01005085.1:0-89390 GCA_011170035.1 Teleogryllus occipitalis | reverse complement strand
CATCATGCATATAGCATCATGCTTTTATTATGAAATCGAAATAATGTTTGTTTATGTATATATATATCGCATTATTTAACAGATGTTGAATGTTTGTCAGTGTATATTTTCAATTCGTAATATATCTGACAAGGTACCTGGCTGCTGTGGCCAGCTACTGCTCTGCAACATGATAAGGCTTGATGAGGCCGACAGGTCCGTTTATGAAGGAACATCAACCCCTCAGAAATCACAGACCAGTTGGTCCATCAAGATTGACTTCTATCTTAGATGCTGTTGCAACCAGGAAAGGGAGTAAAGCAACAAGGTCTCCGTTTCGCATACGAAGGTTTTGTGTAACTATTGAAACCTTGTTGCGATTTATGGTATCATTTTTTTTTTCAGTGCAGGAGAGCGACGGGGGACATGTGTTGTCGTTGAGAATTCTTACGCCCTTGCTCAACATTCCTCTTATCCGCTTCAGCATCTCGTCTACTGATTTTTATCTGTCTCACAATACATGTCAGCGTTTATTGTGATCTGAGAAAGCATGACGTCTACCAACAATATCCTCTTTCGATCCCGAAACAAAGCTGCCTTATCTCAACTAACAAACTGTGTGTGAATTTCCGCGTCTTGGGAGAAGGGGAATCACGACACTGACGTGATTGGTGTTTGGTCTAAGGTTTGCAGTGGTATGCTCAAGTTTCGTCGCCCGTCACAATTGAAGATAAAACGTCCTTTTCGTCTCCATAGCGGCGAGGAAATATGCGTGGAGATTCAATTGGTTGCCGTCGGTGTCCTCCGTGATCATTCACGGCGCCCACCTTGTGCACACCTACCGAGTTTGCAATCATCAAAACCCTCTGAAACATCGGAAATCGAAGGGCAGTGGTCATCCAGAGTTATTCGTCTATTTTCACTCGTTGATGTGTCAACTTTCGCCACTAATGTCGGATATTGACGGTTTGCCGCATCCTTTATCGCCCTGAACTCCACTTAAATATGCAAATTCTCCCTACACCCATATGCGGCCGATTTTGACATCCATGCTTGACTCACTTAAGCGGTATCACTCTCTTTGCGCACTGAAACTTAATAACTTCGCACTTGGCGGGAACTTCGTTAGGCGGTAGGGGTTTGGCGGTAGCGTCAAACGGAAGCTTAATTACAAACATCTACCAAGCGAAGACTGTGCGTAAGCGAAGTGGGCATAGCCTTGTTTGGGAGCAGAGAAGCAATAAACAATAGTGTTCCCTCCAGCTGCACGAATTATTTTCCGGGGACCTCATCACTTTGGAGATCTTACATTTTATTTTACCATCCAAAGTCTTATTTCTTTATTCTATTTAATCGACTCAGAATTCCCATCCAACTCCTTATATTGAGAAAATTTTTTAACGAAATAAACATCTTCTTTTGCAGATCGCCCTCCAATAAGCTCTTCAAACCCATCGCAGACACAAGCTAGAAATGATCTCATAGAGAGACATGAATGCACTGTCTGCCAGAAGAGATTTTTGCAAAGAGGATATTTACATCGTCACATGCGGATACACACAGGGGAAAAGCCTTTTAAATGTTCTGTCTGTCATAAGGGTTTCTCACAAAGAGGACATTTAAGTAGACACATGCGAATTCACACTGGAGAAAAGCCTTTTGAATGTTGTATCTGCCATAAGGGTTTCGCTGAAAGGCTAACTTTACGTAACCACATGCGAACTCACACAGGGGAAAAGCCTTTTGAATGTTCTGTCTGCCACAAGGGTTTCTCAGAAAAGGGAAATTTACGTATACACATGCGGAGGATTCACACAGGGGAAAAGCCTTTTGAATGTTCTGTCTGCCAGAAGACTTTTTCAGTAAGAGGACGTTTAAATAAACACATGCGCATTCACACTGGAGAAAAGCCTTTTGAATGTTCTGTCTGCCACAAGGGATTTCCAGGAAAGGGAAATTTAAGTATACACATGCGGAGGATTCACACAGGGGAAAAGCCTTTTGAATGTTCTGTCTGCCACAAGGGATTTCCAGGAAAGGGAAATTTAAGTATACACATGCAGTTTCACACTGGGGAAAAGCCTTTTGAATGTTCTGTCTGCCAGAAGTATTTCTCATTAAGAGGACATTTAAGTAGACACATGTTGATTCACACTGGTGAAAAGCCTTTTGAATGTTCTGTCTGCAAGAAGGGTTTCGCAGAAAGGGGAACTTTAAGTAAACACATGCGAACTCACACAGGGGAAAAGCCTTTTGAATGTTCTGTCTGCCAGAAGTGTTTTCCAGGAAAGGAAAATTTGAGTATACACATGCGGAGGATTCACACAGGGGAAAAGCCTTTTGAATGTTCTGTCTGCCAGAAGACTTTCTCAGTAAAAGGACATTTAAATAAACACATGCGCATTCACACTGGGGAAAAGCCTTTTGAATGTTCCGTCTGCCACAAGGGTTTCTCAGAAAGAGGGCCTTTAAATAAACACATGCGCATTCACACTGGGGAAAAGCCTTTTGAATGTTCTGTCTGTAACAAGGGTTTCTCAGAAAAGGGAAATCTACGTATACACATGCGGAGGATTCACACAGGGGAAAAGCCTTTTGAATGTTCGGTCTGCCACAAGAGTTTCTCAGTAAGAGGGCATTTAAATACACACATGCGCATTCACACAGGGGAAAAGCCTTTTGAATGTTCTGTCTGCCACAAGGGTTTCTCAGAAAAGGGATATTTACGTATACACATGCGGAGGATTCACACAGGTGAAAAGCCTCCTCTTAATTTTGTATGTTCTGTTTGCCACAAGGGTTTCTCAGAAAGAGGGCCTTTAAATAAACACATGCGCATTCACACTGGGGAAAAGCCTTTTGAATGTTCTGTCTGTAACAAGGGTTTCTCGGAAAAGGGAAATTTACGTATACACATGCGGAGGATTCACTTAGGGGAAAAACCTTTTGAATGTTCTGTCTGCCACAAGAGTTTCTCAGTAAGAGGGCATTTAACTAGACACATGGTGATTCACAATGGGGAAAAGCTTTTTTGAATGTTCTGTCTGCCTGAAGGATTTCTCTCAAAGACAACATTTAATTATACACATGCGTAACCTTCATACATTTTAATGTTTCGTCTTCCTGAAGAGTTTCACGGAAATGCGAATTTTAATTATGCATGTGCGAATTCACACGGGAAGAGCTATTTCAATTTTGTTTGCCAGAAGGGTTTCTCAAATAGAGTTAATTTATTTCCCCACATGTGGATTCACACAAAGGAAGAACCCTTTGAATGTGGTCTCAGCCGGAATAGTTTCCCCCAAAAAGGAATTTGAAGTATCCACATTCGAACTCACATAAGGGAAAAACTTTTCAATGTTTTGTCTTTTAGGTGGGTTTCTTACGAAAGGGATTTTTATGTATCCACATGACTCCTTCATAAGAAGAAAATTTGAAGTGTTCCATCAGCTAGAAGAGCTTCCCACAAAAGGGTCATCTTAAGCAATGTGCAAGCTCACTCAGGGGGAAGGCCTTTTGAATATTCGTTTGCGAGAAGGGTTTCGCCCAAAAGGAATCTTAAGTATCCACATTCGAGGTCACTGAGAGGGAAGGCCTTTTTGAATGTTTTTTTGGCCATATGTTTTACTCAGTAAAAGGGACAGTTAGTTTCTGTGAAAGGAGATAGTTAATGAAACACACGCCGCTCCGCTGATTTCTGTGATTAAACATTCCCTTGGCGAGATGAGTTTCTCAGTAGAAGGCTTTATATAGGCCCCAGTAGATTCACCACGAATACCCTATCTTCCAGAATATCTTCACAAATATCCACAATCATGTAAAATGGTAAAATATGTAATAACTGTTAAATGTGTGATAAATCATGATACTGTCTAATAACATTGAAATATGAATAAAATGTGAAAAACGAATAAATTATAAAAAATATGTGTTGAATTATTACAAAGAGATCGCCCTGTCTTTAAAATTCTTCATTATCATGGTCAATTTCTAGCTATCAATAGGGGAGTTGTGAGTAAGGCTCTGGTCATCCGGGGAGATAATTTCCCTTCCATTGGTGGAACGTTTAATTGCCTATGAGGTAAGCGGAATATGTGATCTTTCATACTATGCATTAATAAAAGTATATACAGTAAAACTGTCTAAGCCGGAACACAAAAAATGAATCTTGACACAAGAAATTCCGGTTTTGGGTGGTTTATGTTTTATGCAAGTCACCCGTTTTATGACATTAGTGATATAGATGCTTTGTCTTGAAAGTAGTAAATGAAATGATATTATAACAATCAAAATTCATGTGCATAAAACGTATTTATGGAAGAAATCAATAAATGAATATTAAACACTCATTGTCAGCGTCTGAGAATGGGTTGAAAAATATAGACCTTCCTGGCTGTATTCGAACCGCTTGCTGTCTTTCAATGCACAATACGTCACAACCCAAGTGACTTGATCCCGTCGCTTGGTCTTGTGCAGTGCGTATCTCGTCGAGGGGTTAAGATTTTCAACACGGGGCAGGGAGACGCTTGAATAGAAGCAATGCCCGCACACCACGTTCTGAGAGTCGGGAGAGAAGAAATTCCCCTACGGCCTTCGTCTTCAGAGACAATCGACCCCAAGGTCGAATTCTAGTCTTGACAGCTGAAGTCCCTCTTCTTTAATGTCCGGCGGCCACGACTAAATCGCGTGTCGCAAGGGTGAAGCATTTAAAACAAGCTCGCGGATGCATTCATTTCATTAAGTACATCTCCATATGCATTAAATTTCTAGGAATTTCGTTTTGTAATTGTAGATTATGCAATTAAGTTTATACTGTCATTTTTGCACGAGTGAGAAAATATTACCGAACGTTAGGAGTTGCTTCTTGTCAAAAAGAAATATTGCAAAAGCAGAAAATGAATGCTGGATGGATGAAAAATATGCAAATTTTGTAGTCGTGACTGTTCTTTCCTGTCTGTCGGGGAAGGTTGGATGAGTTACTACATTGCACTTGCTGAAATGAAAGGGTCCCCAGCGTGTAAGGCTTACTGTTTAACCTGATGGTGCACGTGTTCAAAATTAAAGGCAATGAATGTATGCGTTTAGGGGGACATCCGTGACGTAATGGTGGAGACATTACAGCACTAATGTTCCGGAGGGTGATCATCAAATGTAACTAAATAGTACGTTGAAGAATCAGTGAATAATAAGATTTAAATTACAACAAGATATTGGTTAGTGCAGAAACTAAAAAAAGTAAACACTTTGGAATTAAATACATCTAGAGTGTCTGACAAATTTATCCAATTGTACTATTCATGTTCATAAAAACTAATTAATGTTCTTAGTTATTATTGTTAAATATTACCGAATGACAGCAACATAATTGTAAAATAGTAATAAATTAACAAATTAGATTTTAAAAGTACAAGGTTTTTCACAGTATATTTGATTTTGCTGCGAACACAGATTATATTACCACCGCCTTTTTTATACTCTATAACTGATGATATTTAGGGGCTTCGACTATTATGTCAGTGATGATTTATTTATCGTGCAGAAATAGCGATAACGTAATGATTCGTGCCATAATGTCATATTACGAACAATTTTGCTAATGGAAAAGAGTTGTTTATATTGCTGGTTAACAAAAAAGAACCCCCCCTGCAGGACATGAAACACCGTCCCATTTCCGTGTTGGAGAAGTTCCGTTTTAGGCTGTGTAAAATTCCATTTAACTTCACGGGCCGAAGAAATTTTCCGGTTAAGGAACGTTTCCGGTTTGTAATTGTTCCTGTTTAGACAGATTTTACTGTAATGTGTGTAATTGAAATTGGAGTGTATGTTATTCTGTACTGCTTTTTTATAACCTCAAGATTATAGTGATAATCTAAAATCTATTTGGATTGTTTTACAATGTAATTATTATATGTCTCTCTGGCTCAATCTGGAATGGATAAAACGATTTCAATGTTTCTGCCTAGTGCCATAAATAAATTGTTTTGAAACTTTTCATAGTGTTCCCACAATATGTGTAATTTAAAAAATAAAAACAAGAATTTCCCAAAAGCGATTCAATTTTAAAAAAATTCTAGAGTTAGTCCTAAATGTACAGTATGAGATGACATAGTGCCATTTTTCTCTATTCGTTGTTGGTGTTTTTTTAATTATTTTTTTTTTAGAAATAAGAAAAAATATGTTTTACTAGCTTCTCATGTAATTAATATTTACAATAGATGCGATTTGTTGAGTTTACATGTTGAGTATGCATTTACAAGTACACGTTTAAATTTTATCTGATAAAGTTTCTCGAAAACTCAAAACTTTTCAGTAAGAACGACCTCAAAATGTATTCTCAGAAATGTTTAAACGCGGTTAGTGGTAATTGCACTGTTTAATTGGACATAAAATTCTTTTTGCAGTATTCTTTTTTTTAATTACTCCAATGTATGTTTTTAAATATCTTTCACGCGGTTAACGTATATTTTCTAGCGATTTGTATTCTTTATTGCATTTGCGAGTGGAAGTGCTTCAAATGACGTCCAATGAAGTGTTTCGAAAATTCAGAAGATTTCTGAGAAAAAATGCTTCAAATTTCACACTTACAGTAACGCCTTCTTCTTAATAGCAGCTCCGAATTTTTCACCGAAAATTTCCGTATAGGACGAGGTTATACTGTTCTGTAATATTCTTAAAAATATAATACGTTTCTTCTTAGGAAACGAAAAAATTGAGAAAATTTCAAGAAAAGGTACTTTAGACGATTAAATTGCTGCTAGCAAGAGGATGGGGCAAGACCGGAAAATTAACTCAGACCAAAGAAATAAAACTAGCTCGTACGAGAAATCCTATGCCTTTATGTTGCGGAACTAATTTTATATTCAGTTATTATTAGTAGCAGACGGCCATATATGACCACACTAAACGTTCTCTTCCGAGAATCGATTATATTCTATCCCGGAGAGATTAACGTGTGTCGCTGTAGAGATCAGCTTTTCGCTGCTCCCTTGGTAAGACAAGGTTGATGAGCCTTGGATTTTGAGGTGAGAGGTGGGGTGAACGTGAGCTTTTTGAACCATCCCAGCGTTCGCCTGTGTGACCGAGGGAAACCACGAAAACTCCAGTCAGGAGGGCCGGTTCCGACTGCGAAGTCAGCGCGCTACGCAGATCCACTGAGCTCGGTATTATTATTATTATTATTATTATTATTATTATTATTATAATTTTGGCCGAGGGGAAAATGTATTATGCACCGCCGGGGAAACAGATGGGCTATCCCTAGTGTGTGAGACCCTCCTCCACTAAAAAAATCTCTTCATACGTCCATGCCTCTCTCCATTGAACCGTCGCTAGACATTACTTCACTGGAAAGAGGCGATTAGCTGGGCTGTAACCGCAGTTCATTACGTAGCCTTTGTTCCTTTCATTTTCTTAATGAAGGTGACGAACTCTTAAATTATGCCCCACTGTTTTCTTGATTTGAGCACGAGTTCCACCATGTTTGACCACTATCCACAACCTCTTCTTTTGTGACCTCTGTGACATTAAGAAACACTGTGACAGGTGGCTCCAGCTCCTACACACACACAAAACAAATATTATCCATCATTTCCCTTGGCTCACTTTCCAGATATTAGGACACATTTTATTAATTTTTCCTCTGAGAAGGAAATACTCTCAAGCATTCAACATCAAATTAAATTGAGAATAGTTCATGTGAAAAGCTTACTTCATTTTCTTTCTTTTTAAACACACTACTCAAGGTGCTTGTACTGTGTAGGTCCTATGGAAAAAGCAACAAATAACAACAAAAAACAGCATTTTAGTAATTCATGAAAACAGTAATAAAAGTATCGAATAACAAAAGAAAAAAATCATACTAATGTTACAGATAAACATGGTTAACTATTAGTTATTATGATTGAGAGAAATATTGCACCCATTAAACTTAATAATCGTTAGGAAAAATCTAGAAAAATCATATACACTCCCCAAAATGTTCGTAATTTTTCACGGAGTGAAGTAACTTTAAACATTAAATTAATCAGAAATTAAAATAATTTAACTATTAATTTTTCAATGGATTAATTGTAATAAATATATCGATGATGAGATTTTAAAACTACGTAAGTCTGTTTTGAGTAACTTTTTGGTAAAATTATTACAAGAATTAGGCGAAATATCCCTGAAAGTCTGTAAATTACGTATATTGGTTAGGTCAAAGTGTATTACTACCGGAGAAGAAGAAAGGTCATTGAAAAAGAAATAAATTAAAATAAATAAATGTTATATCATTTTTAGTTAGTGGGTCAAGTGCTATAAACTGGTATTAGAAGTATTTTTTAGTACAGTTAGTTGCATTGTATTTCTTCACTTGCGTACAAATTTACCAAAAGATTAGATTACGGGACTTTAACTACACCCATGATTTGTGAAGCACGTCTATTAGATTTCGCACTAAATCTCAATACTGAAGAGGGCTTCTCTAATTTACTTCCATAAGCATGTTTCAAGTTAAGGTTTCTTAATTCTAGAACACTAATATTTTGTAATTTTGAAGGCTATTATGAGTGCAATGGAGCCAATGGAATTTTTAATCCTGTATTCTATGAAAGTGGATCTACATTGTGCGGATCTTAACATATGTAGTTTGTCAGTGTATCATTATGTCAAGATATAGGTTAGGTCAATAAAGTTGGCAAGTAAATATTATATGATTCTAAAATATTACTGAAATTGTAAATTCCGTTGTTAACAAAATGAATTAGGGAATAGAAATATTTGTATTTCTCATATTCATTGTGCTCTTGTTTCTTTTGTTGTATAATACATTTCATATATAAATCAACTTTATTTAAATGTATTTCATATCTGTTTTACGTACTTTGTATAAGAATACTAGTATCAATAAGTAAATATGTGAATTCTGGGATCAAATTTTAATAATATTTCTATTTATTATGAAAAGTCATATATACAAGTAATCATTTGCGTTTTCTTTGGGTGTGCGAGTCGTCTGTCGACGCTCAAGGAAATAAAAAACATTGTTTCCTTTGAATTTACTTTGATTTCTTTCATTTATTCGGTCTTCCGAGCCATCGGCGTCATAGATAGGCACCAGCGCGTCCATGCAACGCAGGCAGTGCGCGAGCGATGCTCAGGCCGTTGGCGAATGCCTCCAACGTCTTCAGGTCGTGTCGGGAGGCGGCAGCGCATGCTTGCGACGTTCCCCGACTCAAGGACAAAGCGCTCCAAGGCGTTGGATCTCTATTTAACGGCCTGCTGGAGAGCGAGCGTCCGTAATTGTGATATTCTCCGTTGCGCTTTGCAGCCTTAATCGACTCATGAAAATAGCGTTTTTTTATACGAATAGTGAAAAAGTGGGACAATAGTTTTAAATAATTGTTTACCATCCTTTTCGTATGAAGAAAATTAACAAGTAATTGAGTGGTGGAAAAACGTGTTCTAACCTGATAATATTTCAAAATTTAATTTTTAAAACGAGAATTAAGAATGGGAAAAATGTCGAGCATCTATTTTAAGTACTTTAAAATGTATTATTCGAATCCCTGCAATAGAAAATTCAGTATCCTCATTGTTGTGATATTGCGACTATCTTTCCCTCATTCTTCCGACATTATAATTTAAAATAAATGCGGATATTCTTTACATAATTCAATTTTACTCTACATATGTAAGCGAAAAGTGTAGTGTGGGGATTAAAACTTTCCTTCACTGCCAACGCCCTAGATCCAGAGGGAGGAGACGCCACTGCAAGTAATGTCAATTTACAAATGTCCCTAATGAAGTTACGAATAGCACGGAACAACTGATGGCAATTTCACTGTAGCAGCACTCTTTTGCCACAATTTGGAACTCCTTCCAATGCGATTTTATAGGTTTCGACCAAAACGTGCAGAATGAAAAAAAACTCTCGATTTCACCCGGTATTGATATCCATACTGCCTTCAATTGCTTTAACGGTCAAGCATGAATAAATAATAGGATACCCAGCTCCCTATCTTTCCTTAAGAATACGTTTCTTGCCCCGATAGTGCTGCGCTCTGTGTTTCATTACGTGTCCACCTTAGGTTCCGCCGGCTTGATCTGCCTTTAGTCCGCTGATTGCTACCCTCGTGTGCACTTCGAGTTCTGGCGCTGCTCATGTTCTATCATGGCCGCTAAACGTGGTCCGTACTGTGCCTCGTTGGAGTGCAGCAATTTTTACGGTTGTCGTGTCGACAAACAATTCTCTTTCTTCTCGTTCCCCAGAGATCTTGAAGGTTAGCTTCAGAATTTGAGGTTTTTAAGCAAGAGTTAATAGAATAAATGCAAGAGTTTATAGAATTCGAAATAGATTCGTCAAACTGTATTAGCAAAGGGCAATTTAGTGACACGAACTTTACGAGATACCTTTCACAGATGGCTAAGCATACGTTTGCTCACTACCGGAGAAAACTTAATTTGGAGCCGGAAACATTAAAAATGAACTTGTAACTGAAGAAAGAATTTATAGATAAAATGCAGACTCACCGATTGATATGCGATTCATAATTTCTGAACTGGCACCTCTGATTCATATATTTAATGACCATAACAGTTGAAAATCGATCAGCTAGGACTATCAAGAGTGACGATCGTGGCTGATTCGACTGCATCGACAATACCCAAGCTAGTGCAAATTAACATTTCTCATGCATATTTCAATCATGAAGTGGATGTTACCTATTCTCCTCCGATTTTTACTTTCAGGACCGACTGCGATATTATGCAGCGAAGAGAGGATATTTTAATACTGTGGCATGAAAAAAACTGCAATTTTTTGTCGGAAAACTCTTTCCAATCAACCCTATGCGGTGTCTTACCGCAAAAGTGGATATAAATTCTTCCAGTTTATGGTAAAAATTACTTCCTCTAAAATAATAAGTCAGAATTTGTTTTGTTTGACCTTGAGACCGAAAAATTGGTTTACGGAATTGCGGGAATTTTATAAATACATCATCGCATTTACGCGTACAATTGCTACAAATAATTTCTCATGAAGTTTGTCGAAAACTCGACAGTTTTAGATGAAAATGAGCTTCAAATTGCGCTTTTCCCGAATCGCTCAAACGTTATTTTCTACACCTCACAATGTTTCAATGAAAATTTAATATATGACCATGTTTTGCGCTTCTAAAATATTCTTAGTCACATTTCAATTCAATTATTTTTGACTCTCTCGTATACGTACGTATATACGAATAATATACGTAGTGTTGAAGTTATGTAACGCTGCGCAAAAAACGGAGAATTTTTGGCAGAAAAAAGTCATTGCCGGGTCCTGATAACGAGAAATTCAATAAAAGTTGCTAAATTAAGATATAAAGTCCTCTAACACGTGGTGTAGCCAGTTTTGTGGGTCATTGATGCTGAAAAACCAATTGAAAGCAAAACATCCGTCTGTCCGTCAGTCCGACCGTCGGTCCGTGAACACTACTAGCGCCTAAACCATGCGTAGGATTTGTTCCAAATTGAAGAAACCTTTGTCCATCTGTCTCTAGTTGAAGCTTTGAAAATTTGAAAACACATTCTTTAAAATTTGGGGGTACTTTACATGTAGACCCGGAAAAAACGTATTTTTTTAAAAAAAATATCTCTCACGTCGTTAATATCTACATATCCAGCGATTTGTATACATTATTGCATTTGTGAGTGGAAGTGCTTCTAATGACTTCAAATGAAGTTTTTCGAAAACCCAATAGATTCCTGTGAAAAAGAGCTTCAAATTTCGCGTTTACAGTGACGCTGAAAGCCAATTTTCTTAGAAACGGCTTCAAATTTTCTAATGAAACTTTCCATTTATGACGAGGTTTCACTTTTCTTTAATATTCTTAAAATAATATTTCGGTTCTAGTATTAGGAAACCGAAAAATTGCGACAATTTCAAAATGTACTTTGGGCTCGCTGGCGAGAGGAAGACCAGTCCAAGAAAGGCCAGGGACAAAACCAGTCCAACCAAGAGATGGGGCCAGTCCACACCAAGGAAATTAGAAAACGTTACAACGAGAAAGTCTGTGCCATTCTGTAGCACGATTAGTTTCAATTATTGGGGATCCGGGAAAAAAATTGAGAAAAAATGAAAAATATTATTTAAGAGGGAGTACTAGATTGCAAGTGAAAAGAGGGTGAGGTAAAACCGAATAGAGAGTCTACACTATAGAAATAAGGAAACTAGTACAAGAAAGACTGCGCTTTTCTGAGCTCCACGCGTATACCTTCTTATAGAATAATGAGTGATCAATGAATCCGGGCGCGACAACGGCTAAGGTCATTAGTTCCGTAAGTGTAGTCCATAGTTTCATCGCGGGATGTGGCAGTGATCTTGATGGTGTGCTCCGGCTCGCTGGATGGTGTGAACCGGTACCAATCTATGTCGGCTTGCTGGGATTTTTTCAACCTACCTATCGCCGGCTAGCAGGGATTTCCCTAACCAGGTATCTCCCACCAGCGTGGCACCGACCTAACCCGGACAAGCTGTAAACTCTCGACCAGTCTCTCGGCATGTTTAGTAGATTATGTACATAAGTGTTGCATATAAGTGTGTGTGTGTAGACTATGCATATAAGTGTGAGTATTACTGCATATAAGTGTGTGTGTGTGTGTGTGTGTGTGTGTAAGTAATGGGGAAGGATATGACAAGGAAAGGGGAAGAAAAGATCGCGCGCGATCCGTGGCCTGTTTGTTAGGGTACTGCATACACCTGATGTTGATCACAGAAACCACGGAAAACTATCGATCACAGCAGACTCAGCAATTCTCCTCCGGCCAGCAACTAAATTCCACGTAGCTAGTGACGAAAATCCTGTTACAATCGGGACTCGAACTCTAGGACTTCCCGGTCAGAGGCACAATAGGAATTTCCTTCTAATTTAATGCAACAAGTATGTCATTTAAAAAGGAGAATATGGCTGTGTCTTGTGGATCTGTTACTCCTGAAACTATGTTGTGCAATTGTGAAGACATTATTTGCATTGAGAAACTGAGTCCATCATTGCAAAGCCTTTCCAGAAGTTTTGAAAATCCTGATAACAGGGAGATAGGTCTATAGTTCATTGGATCACAACTATTGCCCTTTTTAAACAATGGTTTAATATTTGCCATTTCGAATACTCCTGGGAAAATGCCCGTTTATAGAGAGTAATTGCAAATATGAAAGTGTGGTTGCACTATATACGAAACACCGTGTTTGATAAGAAAATCTCGAATGTGGTCCAGTCTTACTGGGAATTTATTCTCCATTTGTGCTCTGATTTTTAAAATTTCAGAGAGGGTTTCATTTAAAAATATAGAATTGATGATTTGTGTTACTACATTAGTGTTAGGTTGGTGTGTTTTATTGTTTAGAGAGAATTGGAGGATGAATTTTTCACGAATTATTAAAAATTGGCCAGTGAATATGTCATCTATTTCTTGTGAGGCTTGTAAAGTTTTGTTTTTGTAGTAGAACCGCATATTTTTATTTTCTCGCTACCACTTACGCAGTAAGCTTTCGCTGTGCGAAAAAACCGTGAATTTTCGGAAGAAAAACTCTCATTACAGGGACCTGTTAACGAAAAAAGTGGATAACTCCTATTATTAAATTCAGAAAAAATCATGTAACACGTGGTGTAGCCAGAATCCACGTGTTGTGGTTTCTTGATTCCGAAAAATCGATTGACGGCAAAACGTCTGTCTGTCCGTCTGTCAACAACGCTATGCGATAAACCGTTTAGTAAACTTTCTCCAAAATTGATGTTCCCCAATCGATGTGGCTGATGCCGTGGTCCCTTTATTTAGTCAGAAACAGTCAAAAACTGTATGTGACGTACGGGGGGAGAAAATCATCTGCGCACGCTTTCTTGAGTTTCAGAATCCCTTCCCAACTATTTAACTATTAATAGTTGAATGATGAAAAAATGGTAATAGTAATAATAGTAATAATAATAATAATAATAATAAATTCAAAATCTTGATATTTTCGTTACCGAATTATAGAAAACTTATTTGTAACGGTAAACGAACGGATTTGATTTTTCTCTATTGCTAACAAATAGAAACTCACCCTAAGCTCTACTACCACTACAAGCAAAAGGAAAGCTCAACAAAACGTGCGCATAGTGAAGCTACATTTACGTCCAGGAGCAAATCAAGGGGCCATCTCAGCATTTGCTCAGTGGATCAGGGAAACTGGACAAAAACCCGATCGAGATGGGGGTCATTGACCCGGAAGTACATTATTTGTTACAGGCATATCAAGTCTATTTTTAAAATTATACAATGCAAATGTAAACTAATTCACTATACTATATCTTGTTTTTGTTAAAGTAAACATTATTTTTCTTTTTGGCGATCAGTTTAGTCTCTAATTGTATAGAAACAGTTTTGCAGCAGAAAAGATTTTACTTTTAATTGAAATTTGTGTACCAATTTTAATTGTTTAATTTCATCTGGCAATGCGTTGTAAAGTAACGTACATGTATTGTATGTGGATTTCTTGTAGTGAGCTGTTGATACTGACACTTGATGAACATGATTTCTACGTCGAGTGTTGTAACTATAAATATCAGTATTACATGAAAATAAGTTCTCACCGTTAAGTAAGTCAGTTTTGACAAATACTACAGACTCATAAATAAATAGGCAAGGCAATGGTAAGATTCCAAGCTTGATGAAAAGAGGCTTGCACGGATCACGTGGATGGGATTTTTTCATTATTCGGATAATTTTCTTTTGCAATCTAAATGTCTGGGAACTAAAGGATGAGCTTCCCCAGAATATTATGCCATATCTCAGGCAGGAATGTACATTTGCAAAATACACGCAACGAGCTGCATGAAGGCTGACAGAATTAGAATTCTGAATGCATAACGTAATGAGCTTAAATTAGTGTTTAATTCTGTTATATGTACATTCCATTTGAGGTTTGATTGAATTGAGAGACCTAGAAATTTTTTTACCTTAACATCAGCTAATTGCATATTGTTCATTTTCAATGAAACATACGATTGCCGATTTGAAATGCAAAATTGCATTGAGATAGTTTTTCCTTCGTTAACTATTAATTTGTTATTACAAAATCAATTTGAAACTTCTGAAATTGTACTAATTATTGTTTCTTTTTGGCAGAGAACATTCGTGTCATCGGCAAACAGAACTGTTCTTCCATTTTAAATAGATGAGGGCATATCGTTTACGTACTACAGAAAGAGGATAGGACCTAAGATCGAACCTTGTGGGACCCCATGCTCAATTGGCAAAGAATTGGAGAGATAAGTAAATAATGTCCTTTCGTGCCAGTACGGTATTTCTACTCTGAGATCGATGTTTAAGGTACGAGGTTATCCAATCTAGGGCAATACCACGAATTCCATAAGAAGGTAATTTTGAGAGCAAGATGTTATGGTTAATAACGTCAAAAGCTTTCGAAAGATCTAAAAATATCCCGATGGGTTCTTCATTTTGGTCCATTGATGAAGCAACATCTTTTAGGAAAGAAAAAATGGCAGTTTCCATAGATTTTGATTACCTGAAACCGTGTTGTGAGTCTGAAAACGCTTCGTTTTTCCTGAGAAAAGTTTCCATTCGCGTATAGAAAAGCCCCTCTAATATTTTTGAGAAAGCTGACAAAAGAGAAATTGGCCGGTAATTTTGAATTTCGTTTTTTTCCCTTTTTTATAAAGTGGCTTAATTTTTGCTGTTTTGAAAGTATCTGGAAATATTCCTGTGCACAAGGAAGCATTGAAAATGTGAGTTAATGGGTATATAATGGCAGGTGCACACGTTTTTAATAAACAATCCGGAAATTCATCTAAACCTGATGAATATTTATTTTTTAATTTACTATTTTGAGGATTTTGTTAGAAGTTTCGTAAATAAACATCGTGCCGAAATTTTTTTGGGAAGCATATGATGTTGAATTTTGTGGTTTTAGTCCCTTCATGAGATCAACCGCAATTCTAGAGAAGTGTTGGTTGAAGAGATTCGCAACTTTTTCTGGATTACTTGTTTCTCTTTCATTATCCTTTAAAACAACATTCTCTACAAAATTTCGTGATGACGTGGTCATATTTTTTACGATGTTCCACATTGCTTTAGTTTTGTTTCTAGCGTTCAAAATATCCTCGTTATTTTTCATTACTTTTGCCTGAACTATTATTTTCCTTAAAATTCTTTTGTATTCTCGGAAGTAGACGGGGAAACCGGGTGATACGTTATATGATGTTTAGAAATAAAGTAGAGAGTATGTTATTTTTACACAATGTTCTAATTCCTTGTGTGATCCAAGTATTAGTTTTTCGTGAAATGTTTAATTTTCTCTTTTTAATAGGAAAGCATGCGTTAAAGAGAAATGAAAGCTTTGAGAAAAATAAATTATATTTTTCATTTGTGTCAATAGCGTTATAAACTGCCTCCCATGATTCTTTCAGCAAGTAGTCCGTAAATAACTTTATGTTAACTGTAGTAAATGCTCTGCATGCGTGTTTTATTTGTGTCAGTATTCATGTTATTAGTAATTATAAGAATTTGTGCATCGTGGTCACTGTAACCTAGATTATTCGTTATTATTTCATATCTAATTGTGGTTTTGTTAATTATAATTTGATCTATTGCTGTTTGTGATTTAAGAGTATTCTGTGTAGGTACGTTCACTGTAATATCTAAATTAAAAGAATGAATTAAATTGAGAAACTGCTCTTTTTCGTGGGATTCGCTCAGAAAATCAATATTGAAGTCTCCACATACAGCAATGGATTTAAAAGAGAGATTACTAATTTAGTTCAGAGTTATCTCTAGATTTTCTAAGAAATTGAAATAATCTAAAGCTCGCTTTGTTGGAGGTCTGTAGATGCAAAGTAAGATAATTTTGAGCATAGTAAGATGCACGACTGTTATTTCAAAAACTTTTTCAACTACATATAAATTGAATTCTGACAAGAAGGTAGAATCAATATTATTTCTTACATAAATACATGAACCTCCGTAAGCAGGGCTTTTGCTCTACTCAAAATGAAAGAATGTTTTGGAAATTAGACATGAGACCCATTGAAAATACATTACTACTGTTCAGGGTATGCAAACAATTGAACAAAATATAGTGCTGTAGAGAAAAGGGGTTTCTGTTAAAAAACTAATACTACGAAAGGCTGAATTTTTCATTTCTTACAATTTCAATTTTATTTGCATATGGCTGGATGTAGATTCAATGGGCCTCCAAGTACAAGATTGGTTTGGGCAGGCCTTCAGAAAAAATCATTAATTAACTAAAAAAACACTTATTATGATAGAATAAATCCTTGTACAAATACAGATGTAAATAAACAAATTGCTTACAAAGTGGAAATTACATTTTTTAATTTCTCATTTACAAATGCATGTTCCATTCCAGTTATTTTTAAATTCAAACATTGTAGTTCAGTAAACAATTCGACTAATGATTATACTCAGATAAAAACATTTTATGGATTTTTTAATAATATTTATTTTAAAAAATATGAGTATAGGAGTCCCAAGACTTCTTAATTTGCTAGTAGGGAAATCCAGGTCTGCAATTACCTATACCTTGAATGGTTGATAATAGCACCAGCATACAAATATTTTATCATTTCTACCCATTTGATACCACTAAAAAGTGCATTGAGGTGCTTACCTATGCTAAAGGTTGCTGCTTTGAGTTCCCTGTAGTAAGATATCTTGCATATGTGGTGTAGAAGATAATGACATCTACTTAGTATTTTGCATAAAGAGAATATGAATAATTTCCAAATATTTAATCATTCGAATTAATCGGTAATCATTGTTCAGGAGCTAAAATCAAAATGCTTACATACAGCACAACGAAATAATAATACTGCACTGAAGAGATAAAAAGTCTATAAACTCTCAAGATCACCCATTTGCTCATAGAATGTGATATCAAAGTGATTCATTTGGAATATTAATTAAATTGAGCTTTTCATTCAGATTACACAAATCATTACAACGATCACATTTCAGCTTTGCTGAATATCTGATTAATATCAAGGGCAATGTTTTCCAGGAGTGACGATCTTTTAATTGCGCCCAAAAGACCCAGAGGAATTCAGTATCCCTTGCCGAAGACTTGTCACTCAATTTGAATGAAGTGCGCTATTCGCGCGGTGTTGCCGAGCTACCCGTCTGACCCTCTAGGAAGCGCGCGAACGTCTCCCTTTGGACTGATTAAGGCCTATAATTTTGTAAATTTCCATTTGAAACGGTGAACTTCCTTCAAATTGCGCATATTAATTCTTCGCAATGCTATCTACCTAAAAAAAGTTTTTAAAAACAATTTCAACAGTTAGTTTTCTCACAATTTTAAAATGTCAGGTCGGATCTGTCCACGTCGCCATAAGAGCCCATGTTAAAACGACAAACTTTATGGTCTCATTACGCGAAAACTAGACGGTGAAAACCATTCAAACTCTACCAGAACATAGAACAACCTCTCATCTTTTGATTAAGACAATAAAAGAGGCATGTTAAACATAACACGTATCTCGCCCTAACCACCTTAAACCTCTCGCGGGCCGCTGGGAAGGGCCGGTTGGGAGTTCAACGACCCCTCTATGGCCGCCTGGAGACAGCTGATGGGGCGACGTCGGCTGGCTGACTGGAAGGCTGCAGCGGTCCCGCCGTCTCGGGTCGAAGATCCCCCGCTCATTCACGAGGTCTTCGCGCCACGCATCGGCCCGGTTCAGGTAGTTAGAGAGAGTCGCAAACACAAGTGGGTGACTGACCCCTGCACGATCCTAACTGAACGCGTTCGATTTCACTGATTCAATGTTCGTCACAGCATAAAGTTCGCTAACAACTGTTCTCAGTGAGTTTACTCGTTCTGTTGCGTTCACCTTGGCGATCTGGCACACTGCGATCGCCTCGGCGGTCAGTCAATTTATCTCTATCTAAAGTAAGTCCTACTCCGATCGCCTCGGCGGTCAGTCAAGTTGTCTCTATCTAAAGTAAGTCCTACTCCGATCGACTCGGCTGTCAGTCAAGTTCTCTCTATCTAAAGTAAGTCCTACTCCGATCGACTTGGCGGTCAGTCAAGTTCTCTCTATCTAAAGTAAGTCCTACTCCGATCGCCTCGGCGGTCAGTCAAGTTATCTCTATCTAAAGTAAGTCCTACTCCGATCGCCTCGGCGGTCAGTAAAGTTCTCTCTATCTAAAGTAAGTCCTACTCCGATCGACTCGGCGGTCAGTCAAGTTCTCTCTATCTAAAGTAAGTCCTACTCCAATCAACTTGGCGGTCAGTCAAGTTCTCTCTATCTAAAGTAAGTCCTACTCCGATCGACTCGGCGGTCAGTCAAGTTCTCTCTATCTAAAGTAAGTCCTACTCCGATCGCCTGGGCGGTCAGTCAAGTTCTCTCTATCTAAAGTTAGTCCGACTCCGATCGCCTCGGCGATCAGTCAAGTTCTCTCTATCTAAAGTAAGTCCTACTCCGATCGCCTGGGCGGTCAGTCAAGTTCTCTCTATCTAAAGTAAGTCCTACTCCGATCGCCTCGGCGGTCAGTCAAGTTCTCTCTATCTAAAGTAAGTCTTACTCCGATCGACTCGGCGGTCAGTCAAGTTCTCTCTATCTAAAGTAAGTCCTACTCCGATCGACTTGGCGGTCAGTCAAGTTCTCTCTATCTAAAGTACAAGTCCTACTCCGAACGAGGGTTCTCTCATAGTCAAGTTCTCTCTATCTAAAGTAAGTCCTACTCCGATCGCCTGGGCGGTCAGTCAAGTTCTCTCTATCTAAAGTTAGTCCGACTCCGATCGCCTGGGCGGTCAGTCAAGTTCTCTCTATCTAAAGTTAGTCCGACTCCGATCGCCTGGGCGGTCAGTCAAGTTCTCTCTATCTAAAGTAAGTCCTACTCCGATCGCCTGGGCGGTCAGTCAAGTTCTCTCTATCTAAAGTTAGTCCGACTCCGATCGCCTCGGCGATCAGTCAAGTTCTCTCTATCTAAAGTAAGTCCTACTCCGATCGCCTCGGCGGTCAGTCAAGTTCTCTCTATCTAACGTAAGTCCTACTCCGATCGACTTGGCGGTCAGTCAAGTTCTCTCTATCTAAAGTAAGTCCTACTCCGATCGCCTCGGCGGTCAGTCAAGTTCTCTCTATCTAAAGTAAGTCCTACTCCGATCGCCTCGGCGGTCAGTCAAGTTCTCTCTATCTAAAGTTAGTCCGACTCCGATCGCCTCGGCGGTCAGTCAAGTTCTCTCTATCTAAAGTAAGTCCTACTCCGATCGCCTGGGCGGTCAGTCAAGTTCTCTCTATCTAAAGTTAGTCCGACTCCGATCGCCTCGGCGATCAGTCAAGTTCTCTCTATCTAAAGTAAGTCCTACTCCGATCGCCTCGGCGGTCAGTCAAGTTCTCTCTATCTAAAGTAAGTCCTACTCCGATCGACTTGGCGGTCAGTCAAGTTCTCTCTATCTAAAGTAAGTCCTACTCCGATCGTCTCGGCGGTCAGTCAAGTTCTCTCTATCTAAAGTAAGTCCTACTCCGATCGCCTCGGCGATCAGTCAAGTTCTCTCTATCTAATGTAAGTCCTACTCCGATCGCCCGGCGGTCAGTCAAGCTCTCTCTCATCTAAAGTAAGTCCTACTCCGGATCGACGGCGGTCAGTCAAGTTCTCTATCTAAAGTAAGTCCTACCCGATCGCCCGGCGGTCAGTCAAGTTCTCTCTATCTAAAGTAAGTCCTACTCCGATCGCCTCGGCGGTCAGTCAAGTTCTCTCTATCTAAAGTAAGTCCTACTCCGATCGACTCGGCGGTCAGTCAAGTTCTCTCTATCTAAAGTAAGTCCTACTCCGATCGCCTCGGCGGTCTGTCAAGTTCTCTCTATCTAAAGTAAGTCCTACTCCGATCGACCCGGCGGTCAGTCAAGTTCTCTCTATCTAAAGTAAGTCCTACTCCGATCGCCTCGGCGGTCAGTCAAGTTCTCTCTATCTAAAGTAAGTCCTAGTCCGATCGACTCGGCGGTCAGTCAAGTTCTCTCTATCTAAAGTAAGTCCTACTCCGATCGACTTGGCGGTCAGTCAAGTTCTCTCTATCTAAAGTAAGTCCTACTCCGATCGCCTCGGCGGTCAGTCAAGTTCTCTCTATCTAAAGTAAGTCCTACTCCGATCGCCTCGGCGGTCAGTCAAGTTCTCTCTATCTAAAGTAAGTCTCTCTCTATCCGATCGACTCGGCGATCAGCAATACTCCCTCTTCGGTCGACTCCGCGACCCGTAGTACTCTTTCTATCTGTCCTGTGTGTCTCCCTGAGTCTCTCTTCTTCGCCTGCCTTCAGAAGAGCTCCCCTTCCCCCTCCCCGAGTTAACCCCTTCCCATGGAAATTGCTCCCT
The DNA here is from genome assembly GCA_011170035.1 of Teleogryllus occipitalis. Taxonomy (NCBI): domain Eukaryota; kingdom Metazoa; phylum Arthropoda; class Insecta; order Orthoptera; family Gryllidae; genus Teleogryllus; species Teleogryllus occipitalis. The sequence goes on along the minus strand of BLKR01005085.1, from coordinate 68,066 downwards.
CCCGATGTTCCTGTACTTCTGATTGGATAAAACGAATTGCGTCTGAAGTTTTCTTTCGCCCAATCGCCATGCGAGGATTGCCGAAATTTTCCAATGTTGATCAATTTTCTCTCTCTCTCGCTCTGGACGCGCGCACGTGCGGAGAATTTTTCTGGGCTCCGGACCGGGCTAAGTGGCTGGGGCACCCTCTCTCTGGGGCGAGCGCGGGTCAGGGGTTTGTTTACAAGACGCCTGGGGCGCCAGGAGGGTGAGGGAGCGTGGGGGGCCAGGCGCGCAGCTGCATGCCGTCAATCTATCTACGGGAGGCGAAGGGGAAATTCCCCGGTCGAATTGCGTCACGCAGCGACCGCGTTCCTGTGAATCAGCATCTCGGAATTATTATTTTATTATATTATGCCTATTGATTCGCATGTGCCGCCACAATAAATTCTCTTAAAAGTGAGAGAGGTTTATAAAACAGTGAGCGCCGGAGCAAGAGCGGAGGCGGAACCTGGTCGCGAGAGCGTTGCATGTTTGATCCGCCGGGTAGCGACGTGCGATAGCATGTTATGGACCACATGGTGTTAAAATGCGTTGGTTATAAAATCAGATATCTAGTGTGAAAAATACGAATAATCACTTCACTTGATTGAAGGCAGAGTGACCACCATAAACTTCCGATTTACCAACTAGTAATATAAAATTAGTCATTTTCGGGGTTAGCAGGAATTTCAGAGCGGCAGTAGAGCACTAATAAATTAGTAATATAGTAATCGATTTACTATTAAATTCTAATATGTAAAACTAATGTTTAAATGTACCGCGTAAATGTTGATTGACTGGTATCACAACTTTCATCTGTTCACATGGCGGGAATATATTTTCAGAAAATGCCGAAGTCTATTACTATAACACTCGACGTAGAAATCATATTCATCAGGTGACAGTATCAACAGCTCATTACAAAAAATTCACATACAATACATGTACATTATTTTACAACACTTTGCCAGATGACATTAAACGATTAAATTCAATAGAAAAGTTTAAATCACAAGTGAAATCGTTTCTGCTGCATAACTGTTTCTATACAATTAGAGACTATACTGAGCATCACAAGAAAAGTAACATTAATTTTAACAATGATACATAATGCATTAATTACCATTTGGACTGTATAAATGAGTATAAACAACATGTAACAACTATTGTAACACAGCTTCCGGGTCAATGACCCCCATCTCGATCAGGTTTTTCGTCCAGTTTCCCTGATCCATTGAGCAAATGCTGAGATGGCCCCCTTGTTTTGCTTCTGGACATAAATGTAACTTCATTTTCTGTGCACGTCTTCTAGAATTCAGTGGGAATCCTATGACATAGGCATCTAAAAAAACACAACAAAGAAACTCATTCACACATAATAATAACAAAATAACATGAAATATCACTCATACATCAAATGCGCATTCCCTGATTTTCTTTTGACCATTTCCTAATTTAATTTTGTTAAACAAAACTTGGTCTTCAACAATTTCTTTCAGCTCCGGAATGCGTCTTCGGATGAAGTGTCTGCAAAGAAAGTCGTGCACACACACACACACACACACACACACACACACACACACACACACGTGTCACTTCCCTGTTTTGCGGCTCAGCTCTCGTGACAATGACGTCTGGTGGCCGCCGCCTGGTACCTTCCGATGTGCGGTCGCCGTCCACTCCTGCTCGCGGTCGCCTTCGGAAACCGATTACCGTGAACCGCTATTGTCCACATAAATGATACTACTTAGCTGCTAGTCCGTCACCGTTTGATGAAATTTCATGCATTCGTTGCGTATTGTTCGGCAAAACGAAACAAAACAAAAACCAACTAATTTTCGCGTTATAGCAAAAGTAGTTTCTTCGAAATTACTACCGTTTACATCATTCGCATTCAAAATGAACGTCCAATTGTTCTGATTTCAGCATCTATTCTTGCACATCTTATAACCAAATGTTCGTCGCGCTGAATTTCCTTACAATAAATAATCACATCTGATTGTCCGTAATCACAAAAAAAAAAAAAAATTCTACTTGAAACAAAAAATATTTACTCCCGAATTTTTGCTAACACTCCAGAATCCCAATAATTATTGTAACTTTACTCCCTATTCGAAATGTCGTACTTTTGAAAGAATTTTGACTACGCGCCAATTCCGCGCACACGAACCTTCATCCCCGATATCCACGACACATCTCACATCATAGCACATAGCTCACATCGAAATTTTTTCAGCAACTTACATTGTTACAAAAATGTTTCTCGAACAAAATAGTTGCCACTCGCTCGCTTTTAATCTGCAGTTAATTCCGCTGATTTTCTTCTCTTCGTAACATGGCGTCATTTGTTTATACTTTTGGTTCATTGCAAATTTCCAAATATGTTATAATTTTGCTTCCGCACATGCGACAAAGTTGACACTAATTTTGTCGTCTTTCCCTGTTTTAATCTATTGTTTCCCCATGTTTCAGCCAAATCGGTTTGTGCGTTTTGTTATAATTCTTAAAAAAACATGTTTACAATCTTTCTTTTCTAGCTCAACAGTGGCCATATTCTGCTCGTTACATTAAAAAAATTCCAATTCTATTTTAATTTATATCTTCCAAATGCGTTGACCGAATTTGATGCCGTTTGTTTTATTTAATTCCATAATTTCTGTTCTACCGGACGATTATGTTCAATTTTCACAAATTTCACGCGCTCTAATTCTTTATTTTAATTTTGACTTGTAAAGCGTTTTCTGTCGGCACCGTTGTAATCGATACACAAGTCCTTGTCACATTTTTGTTAAGTTGCATCTGGGGGTTTTGTCTCGAAATGATAGATCATTACAGAGTGGAATTGTGGTTATGATAACTTTATTGCTCTGTCCACCAAATTAACTGCCTTTTTCATTGTTGGAGGATATTTAGATAAATAATTTAACGTAGTTTCTGTGTAACATGAATATAAACCACACAGTAAAGATCTGGTTATCCTTTCTGAAATTGTTACAGCCAGAAAATTAATTTGTGAATTATTATTTATTATTTAAAATATGTATTTGATTTGTTTGCAATATTATCAATATATGTAATATAATATGAGAATTAAATATCTTGGAGAATGTGCTTTTCTAATTGTACATAACCTGATCTGCGGATAACACACTATTCGACTTCCGATTAGAGAACCATATATTTGAATTTTTTTATGAAACACGACTTCAAAATTACTTAAAATGGATCAAATTGCTATTTCTACTTTATTGGGCAGTATAGGGAGCGGAGTATATCTTGGACAAATGTTTCTTTAACTTCTCGACTTATTTTGCACTAGTCTTCCCACCTGTCATGGTTGATCTTCGTGTACGAAGGTAATTTTCAAAGTAAGGTCACCCATTTTTCATATATACAAAGAAATATTTATATTCAATCATTTTTACATCAATTAAAATCTTGAACATTGATCAATTCTTACCTTCTCACATAGGTACGGAGATACTAATACACATAGTATAGAGAAAGTTACGTAATATCGCGGAAAATCGCTTTCAAGTTTTAAAGGGAAATACTGGTTTTCGGGGCCCACTGATACCAAAAATTTTTTTTCAAAACGACCGTTCGTCTGTCCGAGCCTCCGTGTGCCTGACCGTGTCTCCGTTCGTCTCTCTGTCCGAGCCTCGGTTCGTCCGTCTGTCCGTCCGTGCGTGCGTCCGTCTGTCCGTCCGTCCGTGCGTGCGTCCGTCCGTCTGTCCGTCCGTGCGGGCGTCCGTCTGTCCGTCCGTGCGTGCGTCCGTCTGCCTGTCCGTGCGTGCGTTCGTCTGCCTGTCCGTGCGTGCGTGCGTCCGTCTGTCCGTGCCTCCGTCCGTATCTACGTGCCTCCTTCCGTCACCGTCCGTCCATCTCTCCGTCCGTCTGTTCGTCCATCTGTTCGTCCATCTGTTCTTCTGTCTGTTCGTCCATCTGTTCTTCTGTCTGTTCGTCCATCTGTTCTTCTGTCTGTTCGTCCATCTGCCCGTCTGTCTGTTCGTCCATCTGCCCGTTTGTCCGTCCGTCCGTCCGTCTGTTCGTCCGTCCGTCCGTCTGTTCGTCCGTCCGTCTGTCTGTTCGTCCGTCTGTCTGTGTGTTCGTCCGTCTGTTCGTACGTCTGTCTGTCTGTTCGTCCGCCAGTCTGTACGTCTGTTTGGCCGTCTGTCCGTGTCTCTGTCTTTCGGTCCGTCTGTCCGCCCTCCCATCTGTCTTTAAATTTCTTGTGTGAATATAGTATTGTACACTTATAAAGGTGGCATATGTCCGATTTTTAGGTTTTCACAGAATTTTCGTAAATTGCGAAAGTTTAATGTTTTTCGGCGTCTTCCCTCGTTTATAATATTGAAGATTGAGATTTTTTCCTACAAATGGAATTTTTTGTCCGTATATAGTTCTTTCATGAAGGTGATGTACATTTTTTGAAACTTAGTAGTTTACGCCCTATATTAAAAGAAAAGAGTTTTTTTTTAAAAAGTCTCCCAGTATTTTTTTAAAACTTGATAGGGATAGTTTGAAATGCACTCTATGAGATGACATACACGACTAATGCTCCCATTCTTTTTTATTTGCAAAAAGAACAAAAATGTATTGTTATTGACTAGTCTCACGTTAATATTTTTATTTGCGGCGATTTGAGCACATTATTGCATTTACGAGTACATGTGCTTTACATGATATGTAAAATGGATTTTCGAAAACTCAAAACTTTTCTCTGAAAACAAGCACGAAACTCTTCATTTTCAGATACGTTCAAACACCATTTAGTCAAAAACAGCTCCAAATTTAATCTTCAAACTTTTCGTACGGGTAGTGCTAATTGTATTGTTTAAGATGACAACATTTGTTTTGCTGCACTACTTTTTTTCGAAAATTACTGAATTGTAATATTTTTGAATTATTTCTTACACTGTAAACATGCACATTTCCAGCGATTATTTAACATTATGTATTTGTGAGTGAACGTTCTGTAAATCACATGAAATTGAGTTTTTCGAAAGTATAAAAGATTCCTCTGCAAAAAGCTTCAAAGTTCACTTTTACTCTAGGGCATGAACGACTTTTTCTTAAAAACGTCTCCAAATTTTTTATCTAATATTTCCATGTATCACGAGGTTTTACTCTTCTTTAATATATTAAAAGTAATATTTCGAATCTTCCATTAGGAAACCGAAAAAATGAGAAAAATTCAAAAAAATGGATTTAGGATGGCGATAGATGGCAGCTGCTAAGAGGATGGAGGCAAGACCATGACGTTAGTGCATACAGAGTAAATTGGAAAATATTACTACGAGATAGTGTATCTGTTCTTGGCTGTCCGAGAGACTTCTTGTCAGAGAGAGTTCTTGGCTGTCCAAGGAACAGGTGCCGACATTTCGGTCGCCGTTCTGCGGACTTGCTCAGTGGCATTACGCCCTGGGACGTATTCTGCGACCTTCGTTAGTGTTGTAATGCCACTGTGGAAGGTCGCAGAATGGTGGTCGTAAGGTCGGCACTTGTGCCTTGGACGTGTCATCCCCTAACTATTGTTATTATCACATGAATGCAACAAAAAAATGTAGAGAAGAATGTGCACTCAATAACAGCGAATAAATATAGTAAGAGATTGGGATAAATCATAATTTTAGTATTGTGTAAGGTGGGAGAAGACTCATCACTTTAGCGTGGGACGAAATGATTGGCCTTCATTTTATTGGATGAGTCAAATAATAAGTTTTTTTAGCCAATTAATAACCAGTTCTGAAGTGACTTTTAAATTTGGCAAGTTATTTTGTTAAATGCATACTTTTCTGGATTGCTTCAAAATTTTGGATTATATTCTTCGAATAAGGTAAATGTACAAATAGTGGCCAATGCTCCAATAGTGGCCACTTGAGAGATAAAATGTTGAAAATAAGAAAAGTAGGGCCAATACAGTAGTTTCGTTGAGTGGATAATGTAGCTTATGCTATCTAGCACCGATTTGAAGAACTACGAATGACGGGAGCCATGTGAGAACAAAAGAAGAGGAGGTTGATCTTGACATTGTCTACACATGTGCTGAAGTGGCGAGGTTAGCTGCTGTTTTGGTTAAGGATCTTGGTAAGTTTGACAACTTGTCATGGATTTCCATATCGATAGAAACCAAGTTTCAATTGTTTTATGATACACAGAAGTCATTGTATTCTTGATATAATTCTTGTTTTGATGATAATAGAACGCACGTGGTTGGTTAGAGCAGGTGTCCACTATATAAACACAAATTCAGTAATTGTTAAAAAGTGGACACCAAGTGTCCACTACTAGTGTCCACTACTCGGTGTTAATTTCTAATTTTGAAATGTTTCTTTACAAATTAATTTCCCTTCTTTCGTTATGCATCCTGTTTAACGTTTGTAACGTTTTGATCACTAGAACCAATGGTGGACACCGGGTGTCCATTAATTGTGCACAGTCTGTCCACAATTGGAGCAAACTGTATTAGTTCACAAGATCTTAATTTTTTTTAGCTTTAATTGATGTTAAGTTTTGATTTCAATTAGGCAATGGAAAAGAATCAGAAAGCCAAGTGGTGGAAGTATGGAAAGGAGAATATGGATAGAGCAGCAGAAGAGGTTTCGCGTGGTGTCCCTCTGTTGACTGCAGCAAGAAATAATGGAGTTCAGCGATCAAGCCTGCGAAGGTATATTAAGGGAGGTGGTGAGAAATTCAAGAAAATGGGACGTTCACCAGTCTTAACAAAAGAGGAAGAGGGAATATTGGTATTGTGGATACTTTCTGTAGCTCAAGTGGGCTTTCCTGTGAGTAAGGAAAACTTTTTGGACAGTGTTAAAAAACTATTAAAAGACATGGGGAGGGAAAATAATTTTTCGGACTCTAGACCTGGACGTTCGTGGTTCAAAAGTTTCTTGAAGAGAACTCCTAATATTTCGACAAGAGTTGCGCAAAATTTAACAGTCACTAGAGCATCAGTTTCTGCACAGTCTCTGAAATTGGTTTTCAGAGGTAAATGATTATCTGAAAGAAAACAATTTGGAGAGAATACTAGAAGAACCAAGAAGAGTATTTAATGCTGACGAGACTGCATTTTTTTTAACCTCAAGGGTAATAAAGTTCTTGCATTGAAAGGGAGTAAGAATATCCATCAACAAGTGAGTGCTAATGAAAAGGAATGCATAACAGTTCTTATATGTGTCAATGCTGATGGACAGTAGGGGTCACCTCTAGTTGTGTTCAAATACGAGAGAATCCCCCAAGGGAATCCTCCAATCTGAAACCGGATGGATGAATGGCAAGTTATTTTATGAATATTTAGCAAATGTTTTTCATCCTTGGTTGATAAAAAATGAAATTTCGAGGCCTGTAATACTTTTTGTAGATGGGCACAGCTCACATTTGACTCTCCACACTAGCTAATTTTGTAATGACAATGGAATAATTCTCATTGCTTTATATACAAATGCGACACATATTATACAGCCTATGAATGTAGCTGTTTTCCGATCTCTGAAAGAAAATTACAAGCATAAAGTTCACAATTGGCGCCTTAAAAATGAAGGAAATTCTACAATGAAGAAAAAGGAATTTTTACTCTCTCTTAAAAGACATTTTGGATGAGGTATCACCATTAATAATCAAAAACGGGTTCAAAAAGTGTGGATTAGTTCCTTGGGACCCTTCTGCTCCAATTGCAAATGTCAGTAAACCGTCATCATGTGTGCCTCTGTCGCATCCACCGTATCAACAGCTCAAAGCAGCATTCGCAACTTTGGAGAACTATATTGGGAGAGAAAAGATAGGTCTATTCCAACAGTCTCATTCAAACTGGACTGGTTGTGAAGAAGACAGAAATTTGTTTCAAGTGTGGCATACGATGAAGTGTGATGTCTTAAAAAATGAAGTTCCCCCACTGTCCGGAGAGATATCGACTGGAGAAATTGAGGACCAGTATACTTTCTCCGTGTCTGATGCTGAAGCAAACCCATGTAATTCTTCAGACACAAGCAGTTTCAATACAGGTTATAATTTACAGGGAGCTGCTCCTTCAGAGGAAACCAATAATCACAACAGTTATGACAGAGATATTCAGCCTGGTGTGGATAAATCTAAAATGCCAATTCCTTTCAAGAGACTACTGGCCCGTACAACATCCAAATGTCAATTCAAAACGAAAAAGAAGGAAATTTGTACCGTTAGTTGTAACATCTGAAAAATGGCGCGAACACAATGAAAATAAAGAAAAGAAAGTGGAATTGCAAAAACAGAAAGAAGAGCGAAAATTGGAGAGACAAAGGAAGAAAGAAGAAAAAGAGGCAATGATGCAACAAAAGGCTGTTAGAAGAAAACTCAAAATGTCTGCTCCAAAAAAAATGATCTTTTCGAAGAGCCCGCCACCAGTTAGATTACAAAACATCATGGGAACTTAAAATCGTAAAGAACCCAGTGAACAAACAAACTCATCTGTATTTTCTGAAAAAAAAAGTAATTAATAATATATATGGTGTTTTAATGCTATTATATGCATCTGTGACGTCGTCGTGGTGTGAAGAACAACACAGACACGGAGTTCTTTGTACAAGTTTTATTTAATGTTACTGCATATTACAATATGTACATTCTCCTCCGGAAACTACCGCTCCTGAGGCAAGTCGCCTCAGCCTGACCCAGCGTGCCCCAGCGTGCCCCAGCGTGCTAAACTGTAGCACCGCTCCTGGCATCTGGTGTAGCCACCCTCGCAACCTGCGACTACCCCTCACGGATCAGCATATGCCTCCGCACCGCGATTCGGCCCAAACTCGAATCCCCAATCGCCAACACTCCACCGGCGTCTCCAGCGAGGAGTCACGTGACAGACCTCACACGCTGAAGACCCGCGGACCGCGTCACCTCATTACCGAGTTTTTGGGCCGGGCGCACAAAGGGGTCCGCCGACCAGCGGCAGACGATCTGTCCTCACCCGTCCTTCTGCGCTAGCTGACCGCCGGATGTTCCCCGCTGGCTTCCACCCTCGGAGCGGCCGCTCCGGATGCACCGCCAGCCCCACATCTGGACCACCCCCTCCCATGCCCCGGCCCGCGCCTTGTGCGGTCCGACGACAAGTGATTGCTATGACGTTACAATCTCTCCCATACTTGGGGTGGAATTTTTTTTCGCAGACTTTATTAGTTACAGAGAAAAAATTCCTTGGATTGTACGCCGATCTATTAATTCCCTGGACTCGTAACCTTTTGTTTTTTTCACTAGCTATTATCACCTAATGACTATATACAATTTCACTAATTTTACCACCATACACAATTTTACATAGTCAATGTACGTTTATATATACACATCTTGCCCTCAATTTGCAATAAACATTTTTATGACTTTGTCCCCCAAAATACAACAACATAAGTACATAACACTGGAAATCACCAGTTGCCCTCAAATTTACACAATGTTCAATAATTTCAGTGCCGGCCGTGACTAACATTATTGGCCTTATCAATATTACATTTACAATATGTATCTGAACATAACCTTGGGCAACTATATTAACACTACCACAAACCTTTGTACTAAAATTAAAAAAAAAACATTTTACATAAATCAGTAACACTCTTAAACTATGGTTTTTACAATTTATACAATTGCACCGTTTTTTTGTACATTTTGGCTCCACTGTCGTGGTGCCCTCTTGCACTCGCCGAGGTCACTCCAGGCTAGTACACGCGACTTAGTGAATCCACTTTTTACCTGCTCTGTCCCCTTTTTATATGAGATGGTGATGTATTGTTGCGGACGTCAAACCGTTCCGCGAATTCGGCCGTCAACGCCCTCGTAAAGCCTGTTGTTATATCTGTTGGAACTTTCCTCGGAAACCCTAATCTGTGAATTAATTTTGATGGTACTTCGATGACCGATGCTGACGATAAATCTCTACAGGCTTTAACTTCTGGAATTTTGGACGTGGTGATGATATACTTGTTCCCCGCCTTTGACTCTAAAAAGGGCTCACACGCCTGAATTTTACCCTTGTCAAATACTACAGGAACGACGGGAACGAGTTTCAGCGGTGATTTCGTTTTCCCTCCTACCCGACCTATCTTCTGGCAGCTGTCGCAATTGCGTACGTAAGTCTCCATGTCTTTAGAACAATTCGGCCAGTAACAATACTTAGCCATGGAGTCCTTACTTTTCGCTATCCCTAGATGCGCATTCGCCATTTCGTGACAGACTTTCAACACCGTACTACGGTAGATTTCTGGTATTACAATCCTTTCACCGCTGGACCGAAACAACAATCCGCCCTTTTCAAAGTAGCCACTTTTTTCTGAACCGACTCCCCTGGCTAGCTTCCTTAATCTTTGGATTTCCTCGTCTTCCTGTTGCGCGATTGCAAACGCCGGTTTCTCTATTTTTAGCAGATTTACTATGCCTGCGTCTAACTCGGCCACGTCGCCTTCCTCGTCGGCATCGCCCGTCAACGCTTCCGCAGCTCCGTCCGTGGCGTTATCGGACGCCGGCGGCTGCTGCTCCCGCTCTTGGCGTTCCGGTGAAACCGTACGCGTCTTTCTATGATTCTGTGACCTGGTCTCTACCGAACATGCTATTTGTGGTTCAACAAACCCCCCTTTTACCTCATCCATCAAGGTGGCCGTACGGTTACTTAATAAATAGTAATCGAGCTGGCAATTACTATTTGCTACGGCCGCCTTTGTAACAAACCTGCCGAAGGGCCCTTCTAACGTGACTCGCGCGACCGGCAGCTTCTTTGGTTCTGCATCGAGAGGTTGCATGACCCAAATAGATTCCCCGGTCATTAGGTCGTCTGTCACATGTTTGCCACTAATAAGATCATAAGTAGCACCACAATCACGAAGTATTTTAACGGGGAAATTATTTACCTTTCCGACACATGTGAAGGGATTCAAGAATGCCTGCCCTTGCGTGTCGGCCACGTGATTTATTATTTCCACGCTCCTCCTCTTCGTGCATTGTCTTCGAAAATGTCCTGGTTCCCCACACTTAAAACAGTTGGCCGCCTTCGGTCTTTCAATCTCGGCCGTATGGTTAACCTTAGATTCCGTCTGTTTTGTGACTCGCGGCGCACCTTCCGTCGCCTGATCCACCCGTTTAACCTGCGTGTTCTCTTTGCTAGTAAACTTCGAGAAACTACGTTTCCAACCTGCTCGGTTGTTCTCATAGCTATCGAGTTTCTTTGCTAGCTCGAGAGACGCCGCAAGATCTCCCCACTCATCGATAAAGTGGTCACGCATTTCCGCCGGTACTCTCCGCTTTAATTGGTCCGTTACCATTAAATCTAGGAGCTCGTGGAATTCAGTTATCTTAAGCCCCGCTACCCATTCTTTGCAATAGTTACTTAATTCCCGTGCGTATACGTTCCAAGTAGTTCCAGCACATCTTTGGTGTGACGTAAATAACTGTCGAAACCTTTCGGCGTTAAATTTAAACATTTCTAACAGCCGAGTTTTCGCTTCCTCGTATTCTACGCCACCCGTTCCTGAATCGAGCATCAACCAAGAATTTACCTGATTAGGCAACAGTGCCATGAGATTTGTCACCCATTCCGATTCCGGTATTCCTAATTGCCCTACCTGTGCTTCGAACACACTCAGGAACATCGTAATATCATCGTTTTCGCCTTTAAACGGATCCATGACATTTTTAATTTGAACGGTTGCCTTCGTTGCGGTACCGGTACTACCTATAGATTCCCGCGTCGTGGTTGTCGTAGTGATACGCAACCTCTCTAGCTCATGCTGTCTGTCGCGTTCCCGCTCCTGCCTCTCGCGTTCCCGCTCCTGCCTCTCGCGTTCCCGCTCCTGCCTCTCGCGTTCCCGCTCCTGTCCCTCGCGTTCTTCTGTGAGAGTTTCCTTGGTTGCCTTAGCGAGTTCCCGTACAATTTCCTCCTCATATTCCGCGCTATTGACAATTATTTGCTTCAGTGCAACAACCGTTTCATCACCTGAAAGCGTTTCCCCCATTTCCTTGGCCACTCGCATCAGCACCTCCTTCCTGAATCCCGCAAGATACGCCATACTGCCTGAATTAATCCCGGCGAGTACAAAAAGACACACTTACGTGCAGGGAAAACCTCGGTGACGCTTGCGCTGTTGTGACTGTTGTGACTCAGGGTTGAGTCGGGGACACATGTAGACGTCCGTCCTTCCTTCCTTCCTTCCTTCCTTCAAGGCCCGTACCAGTCTTCTTTCTTGATGCTCCCGTTGCTGCCGCGTAATTTAATGTTTCCTCGCGCTTCACTGGTGCCCCGACAGCTCCTGCTTAGTTCCTGCTGCTACTGCCCAGAAAGCTACTGCTGCACCTTGCATTCCACGCACACGTACATCACTGTACACCACTTCGGCACTTGCTGCCGTAATTAATGTTAATTTAGCACGACTCTGCGTGAACCAGTTAATGAATTATTGGTCACCATCGCGTGAATGTCCGTTGTCACAGCTGCTACCATTTAATGTACTAATGGTCACTTCCGCGTAAAGTTCGTTAAAACCGCTGCCACCATTTAATGCTTTAATGGTCGCCTCCGCGTGAAGTCCGTTAAAACCGCTGCCACCATTTAATGTTTCCTCGTCTGTGACGTCGTCGTGGTGTGAAGAACAACACAGACACGGAGTTCTTTGTACAAGTTTTATTTAATGTTACTGCATATTACAATATGTACATTCTCCTCCGGAAACTACCGCTCCTGAGGCAAGTCGCCTCAGCCTGACCCAGCGTGCCCCAGCGTGCTAAACTGTAGCACCGCTCCTGGCATCTGGTGTAGCCACCCTCGCAACCTGCGACTATCCCTCACGGATCAGCATATGCCTCCGCACCGCGATTCGGCCCAAACTCGAATGCCCCATCGCCAACACTCCACCGGCGTCTCCAGCGAGGAGTCACGTGACAGACCTCACACGCTGAAGACCCGCGGACCGCGTCACCTCATTACCGAGTTTTTGGGCCGGGCGCACAAAGGGGTCCGCCGACCAGCTGCAGACGATCTGTCCTCACCCGACCTTCTGCGCTAGCTGACCGCCGGATGTTCCCCGCTGGCTTCCCCCCTCGGAGCGGCCGCTCCGGATGCACCGCCAGCCCCACATCTGGACCACCCCCTCCCACGCCCCGGCCCGCGCCTTGTGCGGTCCGACGACAAGTGATTGCTATGACGTTACACATCACAACCAACCACTTAGCATTCATTTCCAGTAATATTAGTAGATTTGATGTCGTGTCCACTATTGGGTCAAGCACTGTCCACCATTCGTTCCATCCATTCTTACAAGCAATTTGGAACTTCACAGGAATAACAAAAAATAATACTAAAAATGTATCTGCAAGTAGTAAAAAATTAGTAAAGGAAGGGTTGGTGTAGAAAGAAATTATGCATCAGAAATAAGGAATGAAGTAGAAACTCTTGATTTGAGAAACAATGAAAAAAAATCCTTAATGTGTCCACCATTGGTACATTTACCTTACTATTGATTAATTTCACACACACATAGATCACTACTCAGTATCACTGGCAACTGACAGTGATACAAGGGAAGGGAAAATAGTTAGGTGCAGACTCTTAATCTGCTTGTATGCAAAAAAAAAGAAAATTAAAAAAAATGTTATAAAACCATGTATATAAAAAAATAAAATAGAAATGCATATTTAATTAAATTTTGTAAAAGTGCCTTTACCAATTCAGAAATTGAAAACAGCAGGATTACCTCTATTGAAGTAATTAAATATTGTTGAAGATATTACAATGTCTTTGAAATTAGTGTTTTGACTTGCAAGTGTGACTGCCAAGGAAAAATTATATAAACCAATAAATTCAAATTCTGATTTAAAACTCCTATGAAATTGAAACAAATAAAATTATTGATTCAAGAGCAGAAAATGCAGAATTTGACCTCACATTGGCTCAGATTTCATCTTACAAATATGCTCCAATTACATCTGGTGATGTAGTAGAATGTTCAAAAAGATTCATTTCTCACAAAAGGATGGATTTGACTGAGTAAAATTTTGAAAAATTGTTTAGTGTTCCTGTTTCAAAAAACAATGAAAAAAAATACCAAGCTAACATTTGATTGTGCATGTTTTGTCAAATTTTATGGCATATGTATGCAGGTTTTAGCATTTTAAAGGGCACAAGAATCATGTCTGGTAATATTGAATTGTTTTATTTCAAGAAGAAAATATATTGTTTACTTGGCAAGGGAAATGTTTCAGAAAATTATCAAGGTCAACACAATTACAACAGTAATGACATTTCTTTGCCCAAGAATCATTAACACAATCTGAGATATTTTTCTCTGGTAATTTTGAATATGAATAATAGCCAAAATCATTGCATGTTTGAGAATGCAGTGTTATCCATACTATATGCCGCAAACAGCACACTGTGGAAAACCCTAAATTATGAAAAACTTGAAACCTTTTTTCCTTGGAAACCAAAGTAAAAATTAATAATCTGTCAAAAGAAAATTACAAATTGTCATACTCCATGAACTTGATTCAGAATTCTAGTTGTAAAACAATGTCCTGAAAAACGAGCATTTTGAAGTTAACGACACTTTTCTAGTGGGAATGTGAATATTTTTTATAACTCGTACTCATTTGTAGTCATTCTGAGTGCACTACTACATAGTACACATTGAAACTATTACAGAATTATAACACAAGTTATATTACTTAGTGAGAATTTTAAAATATCTTGCCTAGTCAAAAATGATACACACTAAAAAAATTGAACCATTAATGTATATACATTTTGTGAATGTTGAATACGAATGAATTCACAAAAGTTCATGATGCTTCCAAAATTAGCAAAATGTATATTGGCATCACCTTCAAATACATGTTCATGATCTTGTCACAGAATGCAATAGCCATTTAGAATTAAATGAATGAATATCTGCATGAATATCTGCATCGATGAACCATCACCTGTTTCAATGATCAGTTTTTATCACCTGTGCCAAAAACTAACTGAAAAATAAAATTAATACAATAGTATTTGAAAATATAATTAAAGTGATAATTATTGAAAAATAAAAAAAATTAAACAAATAGGAAGTGTTTTACAGCAGGTTTTTTTTGAGGAATGCATTATTATTTTGTTCAATTATCTACATCACGTGATAGGCTTTAGTCTCGATTTAAATACAATAATCAAAATTCTGTACACTTATAACATATGGGAATACTACACAACAATTCTACAATTTCTAAAATCCATTAATGTCACTTCAAGACCATATTAAAATTATTTCAATGAATTGGCAACATAATTAATATTATTTTTTTACATTTTAATACGAATTTGCAATGCTTAATTGAGTATTAAAAACTAATCAAATAACTTAAACTTTTTTTAATAAGTACTTTTTTTACTATTTGACTAAAGCACAAATGAATGCAAAATAATGAGTTTGGAAGCCAAGTCCTCTATATCCACTTAACAACATTAGAATTTGAATTGAAAGGATTCACACCGATGATGTAAAACGAAATAATTGTTTATCTTGTTCGACAAGCTTTTAGAGGAATTTAACAATTTACATTAAAATAACTTTGAGCTGGATTAATGGCCAAGTTTTGTAGGTTATGTCCAATTGAAATGCACATAAACTAATATATGCAATTCTATTATTACAACTCATGATAGAAATATATATGTATCTAAAAGTTACAATTCCATTCCACCATTCTCTTTTAATCTTGGTTGACAATTCTTGCTTGATTTCCAATAGGCGGTGTAAATGAAGGTATCATTTTCTTTCGAACTTCATTCGCCCGTTTACTCCCAATGAAATACGATTTTCACTTGAAAGAGGTAATTTAGACTCTGTAGTCAGGCGCCTTTTAAAAGATATCCACCAGTATCCTTTAGATTATAATTCACACTGATGCAGCACGATAAGTTTCAATACGGTACTTACCAGTGAACTCATAGTAAGTTTTGTCACAGCGATTTGCTTCGCCAACGACGCATTCCTATATAATTACAAATTGAAAACTTTCGAAACGATGCACTTTTCGCCACTTCCAAGAAATTTTCCGGAAGGGCCAGTCACTCTCTTAACCCTTCCAAAATGAACTGAATAATATGTCCTCGCAGGCCGATCGGCGGCGTGACGCCGCGGTCCAACGAGCCGCGTCCCACGCTTCCTCTGGACCCTCTCCCACGCTCGCTGCCTTCGTCAATCCACGACTGAAATATCACAGGTCCTTATCGCGCAGCAACATGCATGCAGTTCACACTTGTCTCCTTCGTTTGCAGTAGTTTTGATGCAAGGTTAATTTAACAACCTATGACCCAAATTAGTTCTTATGTAGTGAACCTACACTAATTCTTTAAATCAGGATTTTTCTTAGGATAAACGGATAATATTGCGTTGCGGTCAGGTTGCAGCAAGCTTTTGCGCGCGCGGACAACATCCTGTCCCTCCCCCCCGACTTCCAAGAGCCCGCCGAAGGCCTAGGACTGGTGGCTGATAAATATATAACGTAATTAGTCTGTCTTTCGACATTTATATTTACATGTACAAGTACAACGCAGACGGAAAATAATATAATTATTACAGTTTGTCTCAAACTTCGTTCCGGTTTTGAGCAAGAGTGACAAATGTTTTCTTTGCTTGATAAAGTCATAATTATTGCATCATGCTTTTATTATAAAATCTAAATTACGTGATATATATATATATATATATATATATATATATATATATATATATATATATATATATATATATCGCATTATTTAACAGATGTTGAATGTTTTTCAGTGTATATTTTCAATTCGTAATATATCTGACAAGGTACCTGGCTGCTGTGGCCAGCTACTGCTCTGCAACATGATAAGGCTTGATGAGGCCGACAGGTCCGTTTATGAAGGAACATCAACCCCTCAGAAATCACAGACCAGTTGGTCCATCAAGATTGACTTTTATCTTAGATGCTGTTGTAACCAGGAAAGGGAGTAAAGCAACAAGGTCTCCGTTTCGCATGCGAAGGTTTTGTGTAACTATTGAAACCTTGTTGCGATTTATGGTATCCTTTTTTTCACTGCAGGAGAGCCACGGGGGACATGTGTTGTCGCTGAGAATTCTTACGCCCTTGCTCAACATTCCTCTTATCCGCTTTAGCATCGCCTCGTCTACTCATTTTTATCTGTCTCACAATACATGCCAGCGTTGTTTGTGATCTGAAAAGGCATTACGTCTACCAACAATATCCTCTTTTGATCCCGAAACAAAGCTGCCTTATCCCAACTAATAAACTGTGTTAATTTCCGCGTCTTGGAAGAAGGGGAATCACGACACTGACGTGATTGGTGTTTGGCCTAAGGTTTGCAGTGGTATGCTCAAGTTTCGTCGCCCGTCACAATTGAAGATAAAACGTCCTTTTCGACTCCATAGCGGCGAGGAAATTTGCGTGAAGATACAATTCGTTGCCTTCGGTGGTCCTCCGTGATCATTCACGGCGCCCACCTTGTGCACACCTACCGAGTTTGCAATCATCAAAAACCTCTGAAACATCGGAAATCGAAGGGCAGTGGTCATCCAGAGTTATTCGTCTATTTTCACTCGTGGATGTGTCAACTTTCGCCACTAATGTCGGATATTGACGGTTTGCCGCATCCTTTATCGCCCTGAACTCCACTTAAATATGCAAATTCTCCCTACACCCATATGCGGCCGATTTTGACATCCATGCTTGACTCACTTAAGCGGTATCACTCTCTTTGCGCACTGAAACTTAATAACTTCGCACTTGGCGGGAACTTCGTTAGGCGGTAGGGGTTTGGCGGTAGCGTCAAACGGAAGCTTAATTACAAACATCTACCAAGCGAAGACTGTGCGTAAGCGAAGTGGGCATAGCCTTGTTTGGGAGCAGAGAAGCAATAAACAATAGTGTTCCCTCCAGCTGCACGAATTATTTTCCGGGGACCTCATCACTTTGGAGATCTTACATTTTATTTTACCATCCAAAGTCTTATTTCTTTATTCTATTTAATCGACTCAGAATTCCCATCCAACTCCTTAT
Organism: Teleogryllus occipitalis; assembly: GCA_011170035.1. Lineage (NCBI taxonomy): Eukaryota > Metazoa > Arthropoda > Insecta > Orthoptera > Gryllidae > Teleogryllus > Teleogryllus occipitalis. The sequence goes on along the minus strand of BLKR01005085.1, from coordinate 50,006 downwards.
ATTGAGAATTTTTTTAACGAAATAAACGTCTTCTTTTGCAGATCGCCCTCCAATAAGCTCTTCAAACCCATCGCAGACACAAGCTAGAAATGATCTCTTAGAGAGACATGAATGCACTGTCTGCCAGAAGAGCTTTTTGCAAAGAGGATATTTACATCGTCACATGCGGATACACACAGGGGAAAAGCCTTTTAAATGTTCTGTCTGTCATAAGGGTTTCTCACAAAGAGGACATTTAAGTAGACACATGCGAATTCACACTGGAGAAAAGCCTTTTGAATGTTGTATCTGCCATAAGGGTTTCGCTGAAAGGCTAACTTTACGTAACCACATGCGAACTCACACAGGGGAAAAGCCTTTTGAATGTTCTGTCTGCCACAAGGGTTTCAGAAAGGGAACTTTAAGTAACACATGCGAACACACAGGGAAAAGCCTTTTGAATGTTCTGTCTGCCAGGAGTGTTTTCCAGGAAAGGAAAATTTGAGTATACATATGCGGAGGATTCACACAGGGGAAAAGCCTTTTGAATGTTCTGTCTGCCAGAAGACTTTCTCAGTAAGAGGACTTTTAAATAAACACATGCGCATTCACACTGGGGAAAAGCCTTTTGAATGTTCGGTCTGCCGCAAGGGTTTCTCAGAAAAGGGTTATTTACGTATACACATGCGCATTCACTCAGGGGAAAAGCCTTTTGAATGTTCTGTCTGTAACAAGGGTTTCTCAGAAAAGGGAAATTTACGTATACACATGCGGAGGATTCACACAGGGGAAAAGCCTTTTGAATGTTCTGTCTGCCACAAGGGTTTCTCAGTAAGAGGGCCTTTAAATAAACACATGCGCATTCACACAGGGGAAAAGCCTTTTGAATGTTCTGTCTGTAACAAAGGTTTCTCAGAAAAGGGAAATTTACGTGTACACATGCGGAGGATTCACACAGGAGAAAAGCCTTTTGAATGTTCTGTCTGCCACAAGGGTTTCTCAGTAAGAGGGCCTTTAAATAAACACATGCGCATTCACACAGGGGAAAAGCCTTTTGAATGTTCTGTCTGTAACAAAGGTTTCTCAGAAAAGGGAAATTTACGTGTACACATGCGGAGGATTCACACAGGAGAAAAGCCTTTTGAATGTTCTGTCTGCCACAAGGGTTTCTCAGTAAGAGGGCCTTTAAATAAACACATGCGCATTCACACAGGGGAAAAGCCTTTTGAATGTTCTGTCTGTAACAAAGGTTTCTCAGAAAAGGGAAATTTACGTGTACACATGCGGAGGATTCACACAGGGGAAAAGCCTTTTGAATGTTCTGTCTGCCACATGGGTTTCTCAGTAAGAGAGCCTTTAAATAAACACATGCGCATTCACACAGGGGAAAAGCCTTTTGAATGTTCTGTCTGACACAAAGGTTTCTCAGAAAAGGGATATTTACGTATACACATGCGGAGGATTCACACAGGGGAAAAGCCTCCTCTTAATTTTGAATCTTCTGTCCGCCACAAGGGTTTCTCAGAAAGAGGGCCTTTAAATAAACATATGCGCATTCACACTGGGGAAAAGCCTTTTGAATGTTCTGTCTGTAACAAGGGTTTCTCGGAAAAGGGAAATTTACGTATACGCATGCGGAGGATTCACTCAGAGGAAAAGCCTTTTGAATGTTCTGTCTGCCACAAGAATTTCTCGGTAAGAGGGCATTTAACTAGACACATGATGATTCACAATGGGGAAAAGCCTTTTTGAATGTTGTCTGCCGGAAGGATTTCTGTTAAAGACATTTAATTATACACATGCGTAACATTCATACATTTTAATGTTTCGTCTTCCTGAAGAGTTTCACGGAAATGCGAATTTTAATTATGCATGTGCGAATTCACACGGGAAGAGCTATTTCAATTTTGTTTGCCAGAAGGGTTTCTCAAATAGAGTTAATTTATTTCCCCACATGTGGATTCACACAAAGGAAGAACCCTTTGAATGTGGTCTCTGCCGGAATAGTTTCCCCCAAAAAGGAATTTGAAGTATCCACATTCGAACTCACATAAGGGAAAAACTTTTCAATGTTTTGTCTTATTGATGGGTGTCTTACGAAAGGAATTTTTATATATCCACATGTGGACTCCTTCATGAGTAGAAAATTTAAGTCTTCCATCTGCTAGAAGAGCTTCTCACAAAAGGGTCCTCTGAATTATCCATGTGCAAGCTCACTCAGAGGGAAGGCCTTTTGAATATTCGTCTGCGAGAAGGGTTTCGCCCAAAAGGAATCTTAAGTATCCACATTCGAGGTCACTAAAAGGGAAGGCCTTTTTGAATGTTTTTTTTCCATATGTTTCACGCAGTAAAAGGGACAGTTAGTTTCTATGAAAGGAGATAGTTTATGAAACGCACGCCGCTCCATTGATTTCTGTGAATAAAACTTCCTTTGGCGAGATGAGCTTCTCAGTAGAAGGCTTTATATAGGCCCCAGTAGATTCACCAGGTATACACCATCTTCCAGAATATCTTCACAAATATCCACAATCATGTAAAATGGTAAAACATGTAATAACTGTTAAATGTGTGATAAATAATAATGATACTGTCTACTAACATGGAAATATGAATAAAATGTGTAAAACGAGTAAATTATAAAAAATGTGTTGAATTATTACAAAGAGATCACCCTGTCTTTAAAATTCATTATCATGGTCAATTTCTAGCTCTCAATATGTGAGTTGTGAGTAAGGCTCTGGTCATCCGGGGAGATAATTTCCCTTCCATTGGTGGAACGTTTAAATGCCTATGAGGTAAGTGGAATATGTGATGTTTCATACTATGCATTAATAAAATTATATAAGTAAAACTAAGCCGGAACACAGAAAATGGATCGTGACTGAAGAAATTCCGGTTTTGGGAGGTTTAGGTTTTATGCAAGTTGTCCGTTTTATGACATTAGTGATATAGATGTTTCTGTCTTGAAAGTAGTAAATGAAATGATATTATAACAATCAAAATTCATGTACATAATACGTATTTATGGAAGAAATCACCAATAAATGAATATTAAACACTCATTGTCAGCGTCTGAGAATGGGTTGAAAAATATAGACCTTCCTGGCTGTATTCGAACCGCTTGCTGTCTTTCAATGCACAACACGTCACAACCCAAGTGACTTGATCTCGTCGCTTGGTCTTGTGCAGTGCGTATCTCGTCGAGGGGTTAAGATTTTCAACGCGGGGCAGGGAGACTCTTGAATAGAAGCCATGCCCGCACACCACGTTCTGAGAGTCGGGAGAGGAAATTCCCCTACGGCCTTCGCCTTCAGAGACAATCGACTCCAAGGTCGAATTCTACTCTGACAGCTGAAGTCCCTCTTCTTTAATGTCCGGCTGCCACGACTAAATCGCGTGTCGCAAGGGTGGAGCATTTAAAACAAGCTCGTGGATGCATTCATTTCATTAAGTACATATCCATATGCATTAAATTTCTAGGAACTCCGTTTTGTAATAGTATATTATGCAATTAGTTTATAATGTCCTTTTTTTGCGCGAGTAAGAAAATATTACCGAACGTTATGAGTTGCTTCTTGCCAAAAAGAAATATTGCAAAAGCAGAAAAAAAATGCTGGATGGATGAAAAATATGCAAATTTTGTATGCGTGACTGTTCTTTCCTGTCTGTCGGAGGTTAGATGAGTTACTACATTGCACTTGCTGGAATAAAAGGGTCCACAGCGTGTAAGGCTTTTTGTTTAACCTGATGGTGCACATATTCAAAATTAAAGGCAATGAATAATTGTATGCGTTTAAGGGGACATCCGCGACGTGATGGTGGAGACATTACAGCACTAATGTCCCGGAGGGTGATCTTCGAATGTAGCTAAATAGTACGTTGAAGAATCAGTGAATAATAAGATTTAAATTACAACAAGATATTGGTTAGTGCAGAAACTAAAAAAAAGTAAGCACTTTGGAATTAAATACGTCTTCTGGAGTGTCTGACAAATTTATCCAATTGTACTATTCATATTCATAAAAACTAATTAATGTTCTTAGTTATTCAATATTACCGAATAACAGCAACATAATTGTAAAATAGTAATTAGATTTTAAAAGTACAAGGTTTTTCACAGTATATTTGATTTTACTGCGAACACAGATTATATCACCACCGCGTTTTTTATACTCCATAACTGATGATCTTTAGGGGCTTAGACTATTATGTCAGTGATGATTTATATTTCGTGCAGAAATAGCGATAACGTGCCGATAATGATTTGTGCCATAATGTCATATTACGAACAATTTTTCTAATAGAAAAGGGTTGTTTATATTGCTGGTACACAAAAAAGATTCCCCCCTGCAGGACATGAAAAACCGTCCCATTTCCGTGTTGGAGAAGTTCCGTTTTAGGCTGTGTAAAATTCCATTTAACTTCACGGGCCGCAGAAATTTTCCGGTTAAGGAACGTTTCTGGATTGTAAAGGTTCCTGTTTAGACAGATTTTACTGTAATGTGTAATTGAAATTGGAGTGTATGTTATTCTGTACTGCTTTTTCATAATCTTAAGATTATAGCGATGATCTAAAATCTATTTGGATTGTTTTTCAATGTAATTATTTTATGTCTCTCTGGCCCAATATGGAATGGATAAAACGATATCAATGATTTCTGCCTAGTGCCATAAATAAATTGTTTTGAAACTTTTCATAGTGTTTCCACAATATTATGTGTAATTTAAAAAATAAAAACAAGAATTTCCCAAAAGCGATTCAATTAAAAAAAAATTTCTAGAGTTAGTCCTAAATGTACAGTATGAGATGACAGTGCCATTTTGCTCTATTCTTTGTTGGTTTCTGTTTTTTTTTTAGAAATTAGAAAAAATATGTTTTACTAGCGTCTCATGTCATTAATATTTACAATACATGCGATTTGTTGACACTAATGCATTTACAAGTACACGTTTAAATTTTGTCTGATAAAATCTCGAAAATTCAAAACTTTTCAGTAAGAACGATCTCAAAATGTATTCTCAGAAATGTTTAAAGGCGGTTAGTGGTAATTGCACTATTTAAGTGGACATAAAATTCCTTTTGCAGTATTCTTTTTTTTAATTACACCAATGTATGTTTTTAAATATCTTTCACGCGGTTGACGTATATTTTCCAGCGATTTGTATTTATTGCGTTTGCGAGTGGATGTGCTTCAAATGACGTCCAATGAAGTTTTTCGAAAATTTAGAAGATATGTGTGAAAAAGAGCTTCAAATTTTACATTTACACTAACGCCTTCTTAATAGCAGCTCCGAATTTATCACCGAAAATTTCCATATAGGACGAGGTTATACTGTTCTGTAATATTCTTAAAGTTATAATACGTTTCTTCTTAGGAAACGAAAAAATTAAGGAAATTTCAAGAAAGGTACTTTAGACGATTAAATTGCAGCTAGCAAGAGGATGGGGCAAGACCGGAAAATTAACTCAGACCAAAGAAATAAAACTAGCTCGTACGAGAAATCTTATGCCTTGATGTTGCGCAACTAATTTTATATTCAGTTATTATTAGTAACAGACGGCCATGACCACACTAAACGTTCTCTTCCGAGGATCGATTATATTCTATCCATGAGAGATTAACGTGTGTCGCTGTAGAGATCAGCTTTTCGCTGCTCCCTTGGTAAGACAAGGTTGATGAGCCGTGGATTTTGAGGTGAGAGGATGATGAGAGGTGGGGTGAACGTGAGCTTTTTGAACCATCCTAGCGTTCGCCTGTGTGACCGAGGGAAACCACGAAAACTCCAGTCAGGAGGGCCGGTTCCGACTGCGAAGTCAGCGCGCTACGCAGAGCCACTTGGCTCGGTATTGTTATTATTATTACTAGTGAAAACCCGTCAAAATTTGACGGTGCGATCTGAGATACATGTAAAATACTGTGCGCAGACTAATGTTCACAATATGTTGCATTGTTTGGATATTCAGGGTATAACGAAGATATTCTGTGATGTGGAGTTCCCAAAATTTTGAACACGTATGGCTCATGACCAGGTGGCAATGCAATATCGGCGCCAAATGACAGAAAAGAAAGAACACTATTATACTGACGGATATTATTTCTAAAGGTTTTTTATGTGTTATCATCTCCTATAAACAACTTTGATTTCTTCAGGTTCATTGCTTGAAGATAAACTTATTTTCCCATTTAAGCAACGCAGAGTAAACTCGTTTGCAGAATTTCCCTCACATGTGAAGTACAAAACTGACATTTCATAGTCAACGACCACGCAGAAAACGACATGATCTCACTATCAAGACACTTACGCTGACTTTCTCTTTCCCTGCGTTTAGTTAATGTACGTTTGCGTCTTTTGGGGCGCGTGGGCAACGTTTCGGAATTCGACATAACCTGTGAACAACTTCACTACTTCAGTACAACCTATCAAAACCCACTATCCGAATGTTCTCTACAAAATTCACAAACGCAAATACAAAACTGTCTACGCCACAATGCAATTATTACACTGACACAAAACCTTGACGAATTGTAAACAAATCTCAACAATCAAAACAAAACATCACGCAGCGCCAGCATGAAGCAGCGTGGACATCTATCGACTCATGTATATCGATTTTGAAACAATCACCCTTTGGAAGAAAACAATTGACTATTGATAAGCGTACTATTAAAGAATGATTTAATTAATTAATATACACCGTAAATGTTGGTGAATCAACACAAACAATATCTGATAACACATCTAGGGATCATATTCTTTAATTTAAAAGAAAAAATACAACAATCGGTTCAGTAGAAGCTCCAAACGAAGCCATGGCAAAATACCTTATTTTTTTAAATATATAGATTATAATTTTGGCCGAGGGGCAAAATGTATTATGCACCGCCGGGGAAACAGATGGCCTATCCCTAGTGTGTGAGACCCTCCTCCTCTAAAAAAAATTCTTGTGTCCAGGCCTCTCTCCATTGAACCGTTGCTAGACATTACTTCATGGAAAGAGGCGATTAGCTGGGCTGTAACCGCAGTTCATTACGTAGCCTTTGTTCCTTTCATTTTCTTAATGAAGGTGACGAACTCTTAAATTATGCCCCACTGTTTTCTTGATTTGAGCATGAGTTCCACCATGTTTGACCACTATCCACCACCTCTTCTTTTGTGACATTAAGAAACACTGACAGGTGGTTCCAGCTCACACACACACACACACACACACAAATATTATCCATCATTTCCCTTGTTTCAAGTTAAGGTTTCTTAATTCTAGAACACTAATATTTTGTAATTTTGAAGGCTATTATGAGTGCAATGGAGCCAATGGAATTTTTAATGTTGTCGTTGTTAACAAAATGAATTGGTGAATGGAAATATTTGTATTTCTCACCTTCATTCTGCTCTTGTTTCATTTGTTGTATAATACATTTCATATTTAAATCAACTTTATTAAAATGTATTTCATGTATGTTTTACGTATTTTGTATAAGAATACTAGTATCAATAAGTAAATATGTGAATTCTGGGATACATTTTAATAATATTTCTATTTATTATGAAAAGTCATATATACAAATAACCATTTGCGTTTTCTTTGGGTGTGCGAGTCGTCTGTCGACGCACAAGGAAATAAAAAAAACATTGTTTCCTTTGAATTTACTTAGATTTCTTTAATTTATTCGGTCTTCCAAGCCATCGGCGTCGTAGATAGGCACCAGCGCGTCCATGCAACGCAGGCAGTGCGCGAGCGATGCTCAGGCCGTTGGCGAATGCCTCCAACGTCTTCAGGTCGTGTCGGGAGGCGGCAGCGCATGCTTGCGACGTTCCCCGACTCAAGGACAAAGCGCTCCAAGGCGTTGGATCTCTATTTAACGGCCTGCTGGAGAGCGAGCGTCCGTAATTGTGATATTCTCCGTTGCGCTTTGCATCCTTAATCGATACTCATGAAAATAGCGTTTTTTTATACGAATACTGAAAAAGTGGGACAATAGTTTTAAATAATTGTTTACCATCCTTTTCGTATGAAGAAAATTAACAAGTAATTGAGTGGTGGAAGATCGTGTTCTAACTTGATAATATTTCAAAATTTAACTTTTAAAACGAGAATTAAGAATGGGAAAAGTGTCAAGCATGTATTTTAAGTACTTTAAAATGTATTATTCCAATCCTTTCAATAGAAAATGCAGTATGATTGTTGTGATATTGCGACTATCTTTCCCTCATTCTTCCGACATTATAATTTAAAATAAATGCGGATATTCTTTACATAATTCAATTTTACTTTACATATGTAAGCGAAAAGTGTAGTGTGGGGGTTAACACTTTCCTTCACTGCCAACGCCCTAGGTCCAGATGGAGGAAACGCCACTGCAGGCAATATCAATTTACAAATATCCCAAATGAAGTTGCGAACAGCACGGAACTGATAGCAATTTCACTGTAACAGCACTCTCTTTTGCCACAATTTGGAACTCCTTCCAATGCGATTTTATAGGTTTCGACCAAAACGTGAAAAAAAAAGAAGAAAAAAAACCCTCTCGATTTCACCCGGTATAATTATCGATACTGCCTTCAATTGCTTTAACATTCAAGCATAAATGAATAATAGAATACCCAGCTCCCTATCTTTCCTTAAGAATACGTTTCTTGCCCCGATGGTGCTGCGCTCTGTGTTTCATTACGTGTCCACCTTAGGTTCCGCCGGCTTGATCTGCCTTAAGTCCGCTGATTGCTACCCTCGTGTGCACTTCGAGTTCTGGCGCTGCTCATGTTCTATCATGGCCGCTAAACGTAGTCCGTACTGTGCCTCGGGGTGCAGCAATTTTTACGGTTGTCGTGTCGACAAACAATTGTCTTTCTTCTCGTTCCCCAGAGATCATGAAGGTTAGCTTCAGAATTTGAGGTTTTTAAACAAGAGTTAATAGAATGCATGCAAGAGTTTATAGAATTCGAAATAGATTCGTCTCACTGTATTAGCAAAGGGCAATTTAGCGACACGAACTTTACGAGATACCTTTCGCAGATGGCGAAGCATAAGTTTGCTCACTACCGGAGTAAACTTAATTTGGAGCCGGAAACATTAAAAATGAACTTGTAACTGAAGAAAGAAGTTATAGAGCAAATGCAGACTCACCAATTGATATATGATTCATAATTTCTGAACTGGCATTGATAGACTAAGCTAAGCATTGATAGACTAATTCTAGTATTAATGGTTTTCTTTGTTGTGAATATTTGCACGTAAGTATGTGTTAATAAATTTTTATAATATTAACTAGAAAGTAATTTTCACTAAATTGCAAATAAAAAATTAAGAATACGGCAGTTACAAAATGTAAGCATTACGAGAAAATGGATTTCCAAGGAATCATTGATGGAGGGTATAGTAGGATTTTCCTAAGGATGAGCCAAAGCGACAGTTGGCGTTACACGTGAACATTACTTGTAATTAAGAGAAGTATCCCTCCGCCGCGACAGCTGTTCAGCCATGCCTCTTCGTAAAGTGTATGGTTATGGCTCCTGTGCAAAATCCCAATGCAGAAATCTAAGAGTTTCGTTGAGGTAAATGCACATAAGCGAGTCCGGGTAACATAATTAAATACGTATGTGGAAAATCTCTTAACATGCTCTCACAATCAGTAAAAGAAAACTGCCACGAATGTAAATAGAAAGCTCTCAATTACAGCTCGTCTCACAACAGCACTATAGACGGAAACACGTGCACCAGTACGCGTTTAGATTTTAAAATACACATAATTTTTATCACACAAAATGTAAATTCAATGTCATCTCAATAGAAAAAATAATTTTTATAGAAGAGCACATAACACTGCACTTCCTAATTTCAGTTATTTCTCAAAGCGCACTATATTTTCGTCGGACAAGAACATCACAAAAGGAAGCGGCGAAGCAATTTACAAGTCAGCCAACTGCAAACGAACGAATGCAGGAAGGGAGTCTAATGGGCTCGAGGGCACAACGACCACAGAACCTTCAGTTATGTTGCCGGCACTAGCTGGTACTTTGGCTCATCCTTAGAAAAATCGCTCTATACCCAATGGATGTAATAAGTGCTTCAGTGTTCATTCAGAATACACCCACATCCATACTAGTCATAAGTGTAACGATCCCAATCTCGTACATGGAGATAAATGCACATTTTTGTGTTTCTTTAGGAAAGTGCCCAATTTGAGTCCACATAACTGTACCTTAAGACTAATTGGCTATGCAGTCGTAATTTAATCGAGATTGTTGACTTCCTTAGATTCTCACAGTGGATGAAATTTTCTTTACGAGAGGATCTTTTTGCAACGACCCTTGAAGAACTAAGGTAATTGAGATTACGTAGTGCACATTTTCACGAGAACTAGATCCTAAGACCTTATCCAAGAATTATGCTGAAACATACTTCTTTCCCAACAATTGTGTAATATAGGCCATGCCAAGGTTTGTAGTAGTGTAATCATAGAATCACAATAGCGACCATGGAAAGGATATAACCTTTTGCTCTTTTCATTTAGAAAATGTATCAATGCCTACAGAGAACATCTCTGACTCTGAAGGAAATGTACAGGTGAGAACATGCCCATCTCAAGGAATTCATTTTGTTCCAACGATGAAAAATCTGAAGATGTATTTCTCATAAACTCCATTGGTTAAAGTAAAAAAATTGGGGTAAAACACCTTGATGCCGCATTATTTTCTTTCAGAAACTGTTTCTTTGATTGTGCATATTTTCATCCTGGAGGAGAACATGCCTGTGCATAGCTATTCATCTGCTTCCCATGATGAGAACCCTGGAAATGTAAACATTATTGGCGCGTTGTAAAATTATGTGTAAAACACACAGATGTGAAATAATTATATGATTATAACTCAAGTTTTCGTATTTGATTTCAGAAAACTTGCCTTTGACTACAGTTGTGGACATGCCAAAGCCATCTCGAATCAAGAAGACAATGAAGATTCAGCATCCGCATGGACCCCAAGGACGTCTCTAAGTATGCGCAGTTGTTTCGATGCCAGCCACCACCAAGGGCCAGTAATCGAATTAACAGACATAAGCATACTTTGCCCAACGTAAGATCTTAGCTGTTTAGAAATGACTCGGCAGAAGGTAAAAATACACAAAATTAGGACCTAAGTGGGCTTTTGAAATCGGCTACAAAGTATATGAAATCTATCACATACCATCTCTTCAAACTGCAAGTGAAATTTTCAAAAAGAAATAAATTTGGTAGGCGCTATCCATCAAAGTATAAAAATTTTGCACTTAATTTACATTATCACAGTCCGAGGACTTACAGGTTTTTGCATAAAACTATGTTTTTTTGTAGTGTGAGTACGTTATCAAAGTGGCAGCAGTTTGTAACTGTGAAACCAGGTATCGATTTGAACACCCTTGCTGCCCTAAAGGATAAGGAAGTGACGTCCTCTCAAAGACAGTGTGTGGCATTAATAATGGATGAGATATCAATCAAAGATTTTTTTATTTTGCTGCGTCTACAAATTGACGCAACGTGTTCCAAGCCCTTTAAGGGACGTTGAGCGCTTTGCGCTTCTCCGTTAACCTGCGCGCTTGTGGAGTAATAGTCCTTTAACTTTTTTGTCATGTCACGTCACGTCGCAGTCAGTTGTCAAGAGGACCTCCAGGTAACATCTCCGCGTACGCGCCTCCTGCTACGCGCTCCTGCGTCACTACCCAGCGGCCAGAATTGGGAAGCAATAAAGATAGGGGTAGGGTTTATGACACTTCACAGGGTTTGGACTAGCCCTTGTGAAGCAGCCAAACTCGTTTTGTTGGAACAAATTTCACACGAGATTCGACGGGCATTGAACCCGGAACTCAGTGGTGAAAGGCTAGCGACATCGCTGTGCCACATCGCTATGTGTCAAACATTTTCAGTATGACAGTATGACATACTATTGTAAGTTTCTGTACTGATGGTGTTAATCAAATATCTCGGATAGGGACACATTGTTTAATGTTCCTGTTTCTCTAGGCATGGAAGCAACCATTAGAGTATTGGGTCACAAATGAAAAAACACGTGTTAGGCAAAATTTCGTAGCAGTCAATAAATGCATAAGAATGTAAGCGTTTACTTGTGGTCATTTGGAGTAATGTTGTGGTCCGTTCAATGTGCAAGAGAGGTGAAAATTTTGTTTGTATTAATGTGCAACTTACGTTTCTGTATGGGTGTCTGTTATGAGTTTCAGTACTTGAGTAGTGTCACAACTGGAAAAAGGATGGTTTTAGTTGGATTCGAGTCCCACTCTACCCAGGAGTTCAGTCCCTCCTGGATGTCTATTATGATTTTCACAGTTCCCTCAAAAAACTAAAAAAATCCTTTTAAGTAATTTCTTTTGTCTGTCATTGAACTCGGAGTGAGAGCATATTCTTGAGAGTGAATCTCGAAATATTACTCCTGATCAGTGAGTCGCCGTGCAGTGGCTGTGTTGTATCTGTAAATTTAAGTTTGTTTTATAATGATAGTAAACACATAGTGTGATTGTATTTGTGTATTTTGTAGAGAATTTGTATTGAAGTGTATGATTCCAGTTTTAAATATATAACAAGTTTTATAAACCACTGTTTTTTCCGTTGTCGATATCCAGGACCTGAAAAATTAAATGTAGAATTGACAAATACTGACAACAAAAGTTTCTTTGGTTATCTACATAAAAAATTTAATGGATTGTTTTAGTTAATTTTTGACTTTGGACTTTGTTCATTATGTTTGCTATCTAATACAAAACATTTTTAAAGATTGTAAATCTTAAGCAAACCAATTACATAAATTTAGATTTTAACACACAATCTGCGTTACCATTATATTTTCTTTCAAATATCCCCAGCTCCTTTCAGTAATTCGAATTTGGCGGGTTTTTACACGTAGAGAGACAGCAGCAGCGCTACAATCGCACGATAGTGGACAGTTCTGGTGGTATTTGCCAGAACATAGAAACTGGACATTTAAGTGTTAATCTGTTCAAGTGTGCACAAACTAGAGAGTTCGTACATTTTGAATGTTGATCATCTACGCATGCGCAGAAGATTGATAGTGCTATTCGTTATGTGGTGCACAAAATCTCTACTATCTCACACGACGCGCCACAAAATTACCGCCTTTTCATCAACGTCATCTTGAATTAACAAAGCCTACGCAGCTATATTGTGACGTCATCACGAGTGTACAAGCGTTCCAGCAAGCAAGCGAGTATTTCAGTATTCCTGGTAGAAGCCTTTGCCAACCAATATATTTCAAAAATGGAAATTGATTCGAACGAACATCGTTAAATGTATGTTTAACGAAACCTGAAGTTTAAGACGCGTAAATGACACAATTATATCGAATGCATTAATTTACATTCAATCATATACATATTTCCGAACAAAATTTCTGCTACTTTTTGACAGTTCAGTGTAAAATTGCCAAAACTTTACATCTTCACTCTTTATGGTAAGGAATTGGGCACATAAAGCCTATTAGGTTTTTTCCAATTTTTTTACAAAAACAATAATACAAAAAATCCAAAAATGTGTTACGGATCTTTACAATAAAACAAACATTTCTTAAAGTACAATCTAATAATGTTACCCCTGCTGACAAGAGCAATGACATAGTCATTTGGATAAACATTCGTACTTACTAAACGCTCATAACTTCTGAATGGTACAAGTACTTACAAAACATTAAAACAGCACTAAATCAGTTCATATTCTATGAATATTGTTTATTCATGGCACAACCACAAAAACATTCGTACTCACAAAATGGTTATTTACGATAAAATTCGTAAAAGTTACATTTGATTTTGCGAGCAGGAAAAGTTCTACTCCGTTTTGCAAATCTCGGAGATGATCTTTATAGACTTAACGTAACCCCACAGAGTATCTCCAAATCTTGTATTCCTGGTACTAGTAATATATCCATCATATTGTCAGTTCTTTGAAAAAAGTCACTTTCTTCTCATAATTATTTCACAGAAATATGTAAATAACTCATCTAAAGTTGAAATCTTCATTCTCTTGTTGAACTCAACTTTTGCTTTATCCCTGTTTTTGTGAGCTTCCTGGAATGTTAAATCCTCCAATATGGTCGTCCTAGCCGCAGGACTTTCAAATCCACTGCTAGTTTCCTTTGACAAACACGAATGACACCCAGGAAGAATTGACGGAACCGTATCTTAAACTAAACATTTCTCTTTCTTCAAATATTTTTAATCATATTCATAAATTATTTCAATTGCATAACTGTATTAAACTCTCACCTGGTTTTAGTCAGGAATAAGCAAATGGTGGAGTGAAGAATTTTGAACTATCATTTCTCATGGAAAATGTTGCTTGCATATCTTCATACAAAATTATTTAAATCAACTCTATTTTCAGTATCAAATTTAAAGGAAGTAGTACAAGACGAAAAATATACCCCGTTACTTCGCTACTTTCCGCCTCAATTCCAGAGATATTCTCGTAAAGCAACGTAATATGCGTTCTTAAATTTCTCCCGAATGTTAATTCTCCGGGCGAGAATCCATAGCTTTCGTGGAAACTCGTTCTTCAAGCGAATAGTATTGCCGGAATCTGTGTTTCCAAGCCGTTCCCGCTTCAAGACACAGAACTTTAAACAGCCTATTTATTGTACTGTGCACACGCTCGACCGGATTGGTCTGCGGGTGATAAACTGAACTATGATTCAATATAATTTCGAATTTATTGGCAAATGCCGCCATCAGCGCGCTCCTAAAGCACGGGCCTTGGTGCGCTTAAATTTCCCATGGGAAACCTGTTCTGCTGAACAACTGCAAAAGCGCATCAATTACAGTAGGAGTTTGAAAATCAGGAATCGGTATAGCTTCGGGGTACCTTGAAGCCACACAAATAGCAGTAAGTACGTGGACATTTCCGGTTCTGCTTCTCTGAAACAGGCCTATCGTATCTAAATTTAAACGAGAGAAGACCTCTCGTATAGTGGAGACCTACACTAAAGGTGCCTTCTTCCGGTCACCACTATGACCGACATGCTGGCAGCTGTCGCATGAACGCACAAATTGCTCCATCTCTTTAAAACAATTTGGCCAGAAGTACTTAGACAAATTATTCTTCGACTTAGATATTCCCACATGAGCACTGACAACTTCATGGCAAATCTTTAATATAGCCCCACGGAATATACTGGGCACAACTAACATTTCATACATGTCGCACTTTTTGCTTCTCCGTTTCTTAAATAATAAGGAACTCCTAACAAAATATGCATCTCTTTCCGAATCTCCTTTTACGTCCTTATATTTTTCAAACAAACTATTTACACATGCATCTCCCTTTTGCGCTGCGCTGAACTGTTCCCTATTTACTTTCAACATGTCAGCGATCGCCACAGCCAATTCCTTTTCTTCCCCGTCTGCTAATAGACAGAGTTCCGGGAACTCCTCCGACGGCTCATGCTCGTCGTCGCCCGGGCTTGTGGCGGGTGGCAGGTTTCCTTCCGCCTGCGGCAATCCTACCTGCGGGTCCCCCGTCTCCTCCGCCCTTCACCTACTTTCCGCCGCAGCTTTACTGCGCGTCGTAACCATATTTACCATTTGTTCTTCTACTAAGCCCTGATTAATATCTTGCAAAAGTTAAAACGTCTTGTTACTCAAAAGATAATAATTAAGCTTGTTTTCTTTCGGCACTACGGCGTCCCTGGTAATTACACTGACGAATTCTAAATTCAGGCGGATTTCCGCCACCGGTAAGTTAACGGCTGCTGAATTAAGCGGCTGTTTGATCCAGACCGATTCGCCCGTATAATCTTGATTCGTGACTAGATTCGCGGACACAAGATCAAAAGTGGCACCAGAATCTCTCAGAATGTCGATTTCTTTAGATTCAGGGTACCGGCCACGATGTGCTGCCTCAAGAATTCCGTTGCCTCAGGTTCACACACGTGATTTATTTGATTGGCCTGCTTCCGCGAACAGTTCTTTATCATGTGCTTTGTCGACTGACACTCATAGCACTTGCGCACATAAGGTGCCTCGAATTCTTTCTTTGCGCTATGTATTCCTTCCTCATTCGTACTTCCTGCCGGCTTGGGTGCCACGTGAGGAGCAACAGGTGCCCTGATGTTTGCATGTTCCTTCGGGCGGAAAAATGGTAACTGTGGCTTCTTCCACCCTTGCCGCGCATTCTCGTACGCATCAAGTCTCTTCGCGAACTCAAGCGGATTTGAAAATTCGGTCCATCTATCCACAAAGTGTTCCCGCATATGCCCTGGAACTTTGCGCTTCATCTGGTCGGCCACGATCAAATTCAATAATCCCTCGAATGTTTTTATATTAAGTCCCGCTACCCACTCTCTGGCATAATTAAGCAATTTCCTCGCGAATATGCTCCAGGTTGATCCGTTGTTTCTACTGTGTTTCAGAAACAACTGCCGGAATTTCTCCGCATCGAACCGATACAATTCTAACAGTTTTGATTTCAACTCTGCATAATCCAACGCATCTTCTTGTTCATCTAATGTAAGCCACGTGTTAACATTATGCGGAAGTAGTCCTATCATATTAACGACCCAATCTTCGTCGCCGATTCTCAATTGTCTGCACTGGCTTTCAAACGCGCTCAGATAAGAAGTGATGTCGTCCTGTTCTCCCTTAAATCTACCAATTATTTGGCCTATTTTAATATATTCCCTCGTATGTTCCTGACGCGCTTCCGAACGAATCTCAGAATTTGTTTCGCTCGTCTGGGCATTTTGTACTCTCGCAAGTTCTAACTGATATTCCCTTTCTTTATCTTCCCTTTTCTCTCTCTCTTCCCTTTCAATATCTAACGTGCTGTTGCCCTAATTACTCAGTTAATTCAATGGTATAATCCTCATGTTCTATTATTAAATTCTTTAAAGTCTGATTCGTTTCTGATCCCTCTAATGCAATCCCTAAATCTCTGGCGATTCGGATCATCCCCTCCTTACGAAATCTCAGTAGGTGCGCCATGGCTTCCCAACAGTGCCCCATGTTAAATTTAAAAACTCCAGTTCTCAAGATTCAGCCGAGAAGCCAGCCCATCCATCATTCGAAGACCTCTATTTTGTAATATTTATGTCTAGGGCTTAGTTTTTAAATTTAAGTTATAAGTACTTTCTGTAACCTATCTTTTAAGTACTTAGAAAATAATATCTGGTGGCTAAATGGAATTGATTGAATGGCTAAATGGAATTGATGGAATTGGATTGATTATCTATGCTATGTTAAGTTGTATGTTTATGTTGTAATTTGATATCGCCTTTGTAAAGTGTCGGCTTTTTCTCATGTATGTTTACGGTGCGAAAGCACAAATTCTATGTTGTATAGGAACTGGTGTCGACCCTGAACAGCGGCGACTTCCTTGCACAGAGCTGCGTAGGGCGTAATGGCGGCGCAGTCTCATACGTTATACATTCTGCACAATTGTTAATTGTTTTGTTGATTGTTGCAGCATTGAGCTCCACGTCTTTAGTAAGACGAATCTTCGCATTGGATCTCTGGAGCGATTACGTGGCAGAGGACGGACCCGTACGGCAGTGTATATATATATATATATATATATATATATATATATATATATATATATATATATATATATATATATATATATATATTGTGACGCAACGCTTTATCAAACGGACGGCGGCGGCGTGGGTAGGGGCCGTCCGCGGTTGGTCATCGAGATGCAATAATAATAATAATAATAATAATAATAATAATAATAATAATAATAATGATAATTTAAATTTCCTTAATAGGAAATCGAGGACTAAAGGAGGGTTCTTGCCTGCGTTGTTCCACACCTTTCCCACGAAAAAGAAAAGAAAGTGCAATGTTACGAAAAACAAACAATGACATTTAATGAAAACTGTAGTACACAGACATCTGCAAGTTTCTAAACAAACACAAAAGCAACAGCACAGAAATAATGTCACAACAGTGTACAATTGTCTGGCTGCCTATACCCAAATACAAGAACAAAAAAAAAACAAACAAGCAAATCAACAAAGAGTACTGTTTCTAGAACTATTCTGAGAATTATAACCATCTAACATCCTTTTAAAAAAATGTAAAATCAAATTATTAACTTTGAACAAATGATTAAGTCCCTTGGAATTAATGTTATCATTCCAATTAATTTATACAACACTTATGTTCCTTCACTCCAAAACAATTCAGATTTATACATTCCTCATCACATTCCCCTCATTTCAATAATAAATTCACATCCAATCACGATCAACACACAGCAATAGAACTTTGATTTCCAATGTAAACTCCAGAATAAACATTCCACACTATGATCAACACACATTAATAGAAATTTAATTTACAATGTAAACTTTAGAATAAACATTCCACACTATGATCAACACACATTAATAGAAATTTAATTTACAATGTAAACTTTAGAATAAACATTCCGCTTATTTTTCAATAATAATTTCACATCCCATTTTGATCAACACAGCAATAGAAATTTAATTTACAATATAAACTTTAGAATAAACATCCTACACCATTTCTCCAGAAATTGTATAAAAAATATTCATGACTGACAAAGTTTTCTTATACCTTTTGATAAATACTCAAGAATGTAGGGTGTATCATGACCCAAAGTTTTAATGATAATACTAGTTCATTACCATACAAGTAATCATTGCAACATTTTCTCTCTCCTTATCCTGCATGGTCACATAGCATTCCTGCTACATGCTAATTCTACCTGCCATGAAATCACACCATATTAATTATGATCAGAAGGAAATTATGAATAAACATTGTAATGAAACGTTACAGACAGCAGTAAAAATAACTAACTGTCCTCCCACTTAGCTAATATTTTTCAGAATCTGTGGTATTAGACAATCTCCACTAAGATACTACATTACCACAGAAATTGCAAAGTCTCACTCCCAAATTGACCAAAATTAACAACTCTGGACATATTCCTTATCTAAATGATAATATTGGTTCATTACCATACAAGTAATCATTGCAACATTTTCTTTTTTCCACTTTATCCTGCACGATCACATAGCAATCCTGTTACATGCTAATTTTACATGCCATGAAATTACACCATACCAATTGTAATCAGAAGAATTCATAAATAAACATGTTGATAAAACTCTTTGGCAGTAGAAACCACTAACTGTCCTCCCACTCATCTAATATTTTTCATAATCTGTGGTACTGGACAATCTCCAATAAAATGCTACATTACCACAGAAATCGCAGAATTTCACTCCCAAATTGATCAAAATTAACAACTTAACTTTCCTTACAGTAAGAGAACTGCAATACAAGTTGCAAATAAACAGTACATAATTGGCAGCACTACAAGTTAACAAAAGTGAAAGTTCACCTTTCTTTAAATTCTTCTCCCATGAATAATCAGTTCACAATCCACACATGTACTTTGGTGATTGAACATTGATGCTTTACTATGCACAATTTCATTTACCAGTCTTTCAAGTCTTCAACTCAGAATGATGCAATAGAACATCTTGTATTTAAAAGAATATTACACATCCGGCAAAAGAACAGTCAAAATAAGTCACTTGCCACTTCAAATGCCAGGACTCACACCTCAATACTTTCACAATTCCAAATTGGACTACCGCATCTCAATTTAAGGAGAGATTGATCCTCTAACCTCACGCCTACACAATTCAACTATACAACCGTTAATTAAATTCTTTATTAGCACTCACATTAATCAGTTAGGACTCCAGTTCACGTATATTCCCATTCTCCTATCCAGTTACCTTTGCATGTCTCCGTCCCTTCATCTTCCAACGCACCTCGAACACTATATCACCTCTGTTCGTGCATTAACAGTTCCACAACAAATTCAAGTACATGAATTTTTCATTTTTACCTCCTCTCATGTTTTGTGGTGGCGAGCTACATCCCATATACCACCAACACAGCTCTGCTCCACACTCCCGACTCTCACCACTCCATTCTCTCCGGTCGCTTCCTCACATCATAAAGACCGGAGCTTTTTGGGCGCAAGCAAACCATCGACACTGTCCTCTACACCAGCGAACTCTGCTTGGAACCCTCGAGACTTAAGGCCCCCGGCATGGAGCGCGCATTTCAAACTACCCCGCTGCTCGCCTCCCTCGCAGCCAGGCATCGCTGTAGCCCATACTTGGACGGGGCGTTATAATACATATGTATATGTATATATATATATATATATATATATATATATATATATATATATATATATATATATATATATACATAGGCAGATATCACTATCCATATATATATATATATATATATATATATATATATATATATATATATATATATATATATATATATATATATATATATATATGGATAGTGATATCTGGCGCCGACCTACACGTCGGCTTGAGTATCTTCTAGCGAGGACAGGCTCTAGTCTCCCGGTCTGTGTAGTAGTGTTACTTACATGTGTATGTAAGTAAACGTTGAAGATAGTACAAGGAAGCGGAGAGAAAAATCACGCGCGGTCTGTGGCCGGTTTGTTAAGGTATTGCTCCGGCATTTGCCTGGTATTTATTAAAGAAACCACGAAAAACGAACGATGAGAGCAGCCGGGTACAGAATTCTCCTCCTGTCAGCGGCTAGACCACAACTCGACTAGTATGTAGCTATTATCGAAGATCCACCACTGTCGGGATTCGAACCGTAGGACTTCCCGATCAGAGTGGCTGCAGAGGGTGGCAATGCTGGCTCTGAGCCAGACTCAGTGGGAGGTCCCAATACCGGACCCACGGTGGCGGATATGCGACTCTAGCCAGATTGGAGGTACCACCAGATGTAGAATATGGATGGTTACATAATCTACATCTGGCGGAACTCCCATCTGCCCTCTCGAACACCTTCCATACAGGCGACGTTCTCCTAGAGGACATTCCTGCGATGACACACGTGCGCGCGAGGACGAAGAAAAGAATTCGACGCCGAATCCACGCACGAGTATCACCTCAAGACAGGGCAGGCAGAGAGCGAAGTGAGAAAGTTTCGCAGGCAGCGTAGCCCTTTTGTGAACTCTATCCATCGTATATTCTACCTATCTTCGAAATAATAATTACGCGGGATTCCTTAACAACGTGTACTAAGATTTACTCAGGATATTCATGTCAATTGATATTCATTTCTCAACACTACCTTTAATTAAATAGTGTTAGAAATTGGAGAGTAGTAAAGGATGGAGGAAATTTCGTGACAAGTAATAATGTGAACGAGTATTGTGTAGTCTTTTCATATTAAAAATACATTTTTGAAATTAACATGTGCTGGCGTTCAATGATTTTCACACTATCAGTCATATTGCACGTACTATTTTATAACGCACGTACCTTACACGCTTTTACTTACTTACTTACTTAGAAATCGTCGTTATTTTTTACAGCGAAGAAATATGTTAGAATCTAAAATAAGTTACTTACGTCTAAAATAAGTTACTTCTACAAATTATAAAATTTTAGCTAGAATAATACCTAAATATTGTACTCAATGCACACGGTAATATTGTTAAACACTTTTATTTATTTATTTACTTATTTATTTATTCATTTATTTATTCATTTATTTATTTATTTAGTCAAAAACTGTATGGGACGTATGGGGGAGAAAGTTGTTAGTTTTTTCGCGAAATGAAAGGCTACGCTCATGTTAAAACCTTTCGCCTGCAAATATGACATCGTTTTTACATATGTTACCTTTCTCGTGTTCTGAAAACAGTGTATACGTAGTTTAATATATGACTCCGATAACATTTAGTTCTTTAAACCGATTCCCGCACTTTCTCGTTCCCGCCGGCGCGTCGCGCCGCGCCGCGCCAAAGGGTGACGAGCGCGAAGGCAGTCGCCGGAAACGCGTGGTCGGTCGCCTGGGGCAGACGCTGCGTGTAGAATGTCGCGTTGAGAGATGAATGTCAAAGGTCACAAAATCGCCAATGTTTTGCAGTGATGCTGGATCTTTCTCGCTATCTCTGATGCGAGTCTGACGGAAGTCCTACTGATCGAGATCCGACGGTGGCGTATTTTCCCCACTTGCTACGTACTAGTTCGACCGCATTCAGCAGTTCTCTGGAGAATTCTAGCAGCCGGCTGCACTGATTGGTAATTTTCTGTAGTGACCGATCAATATAAGGCGAATGCCGGAGGAGTACCCCGACAAACGGACCATTGACCGCGCACGATCGTACCTTCCAAATCCCGTCTTCATTCCCTTCTTTGTGGCATGCAATGGTCTTAGTACCCATTGATTACAAACATGATTGTACAGCATGGGAGATGTAGGAAGCAGCTACTTATTGGCTGGGCATAGGCTCAAAATGTGGTGGGAGAAGTTAGTTCCGAATACTAGTAACAGAAATATTCATAGTAATTTTTGGTACTGTTCTCAGTACTGTTTTTGTACTGTTCTTATATTGCAAGCCGTTATAGCAGCTTGTTTCCCTGTAGCAGCCGTCTTTTTCGATCTTTTCTCACCTTCAAGTGTGCGAGTGTGTTTTCGGTGAGATTCACTTACAGCATGCCTTGAGTTTCAGTGTTTCGTGACTTTCTTGATTGTTGTACTTTAAATATGAGGAACTGTTCATTAAGGGCCCGGAAATTTATGAAAAATGATATTTTAAATCATGTCCTATATAATACGATTCTCGTATTCTAATGATGAAATAACTGCAAGACGTGACGAAAAGAAAAGAAATTGTTGGTTTCATATACAGTAAAACTGCCTAATTATTCCTTCAAAAAATTATTCTTTAAAATTCCTTCAAAAAATTCCGTCGGGGCATATTTTTATCTTGTAGAGGGTTGCCAAAAATTCATCAAGTAACTCAAGTATAGTTTTTCCAATTAATTTTGTTAGTGAAACAAAATAAAGAAAATAAATCATAACTTATCAATGAAAATATTGCAGCAAATAAATAATCAACAGTAAACGCGCGGGAAATACAGGACAAGCATCTATCCCGCATTTTACAAATAATTTCAGCACACATTCAATAAGCTACGCTAGCATGGAATTCCGGTTATTGTTCCTACTGGAGTGCTCGCACTTCGCCTCTCTCCTCCATATCTGATAGTTTAGGTCAATGCCGCAAATAAACGATAGTTCGAGGGTTCCATGAGAAAGAAACTGCAGCCTAGGATACCATGTGAAAGATGTGTACACCTTCCGAAAACCTAATGCGTGCCAGACAATATTCATCGCCTTACTTTGTACGAAGAGAGGGTTGAAGAATTATGCCCTGGAAAAGTATGTGCAGTTTTTCGATAGAAAACCTCTCACAGCCGGGCCCAGGTAACGAAAAGGTGGATAAATGTTGTTCCTATTCGGTGTCAATTATGTCCTCTTAACTCGTTCCGTAGTCACATTCCATGTATTGTGGATCCTTGATACAGAAAAATCGATTGACGGCAAAACGTGGAAGTCCGATGCTTTCTGGGAGTCCCCCGACCCTCTTGGGGCAATGGGGCGGACACACGACTACTGCTTACGGCAGCTGATACAGCGCCATCCCATGTTCGAGCTGAAATAAGGCGAAAACCTGAGTAAAAAAAATGTCTTTAGTCCCGTAAGTCTAATGCCTGTTTTTATCGCGAAGGTGGAGGTGATCGCTTGGTTGGCCAAATCTGCTCCGACCTACATGGGCATACGGAGATTTTATCCAACCATACTGAAAAAAAGATACCATAATTCCCAACAAGGTTTCAATAGTTACACAAAACCTTCGTATGCGAAACAGAGACCTTGTTGCTTTACTCACTTTCCTAGTTACAACAGCATCTAAGATTGCTGACCTTGATGGACCAACCGGACTGTGATTTCTGAAAGGTTGATGTTGCTTCAAAAACGGACCTGTCGGCCTCATCAAGCCTAATCATGTTGCAAAGCACTAGCTGGCCACAGCAGCCAGGTACCTTGTCAGATTAATTACGTATTGAAGAAAATATACATTGAAAAACATTCAACATCTGTTAAACACACACACATATATGTATGTATGTATGTATGTATATATATATATACATGTATATATATATGTATATATTCTAACGCCCCACCTACTACCTTCCGCACGTGGTATGAGGGCGTGATAGAATGAATGCTCGTGAAGCGAGCTTAAAATTCTCAGGAAGGAGGATCTTTTGTGTGTGAGAAAGTTTTGAACCCTTGACACAATGAATCAGATAAAACACGAATAAAATGAGCATATATTCAATGAAAAATTACAGTGGCACAATTATATAATAGGATTATGCACTTTAAATAGTTGGCCCCTAGAAAAAAACAGAAAAGGCAAAACAAAAAAAAATTGGCGTCACCTCGGCTGCCTGAACACACTTTCACCAATTACAATACACAATTTGCTCATTCCTCTTTCTGAATTTTTATCTACCACATTATTTTACTCTTTCTACTCTCTAGTTTTTCGGTGCACGGCTTTTAAAATGAGTTTTACACTTGTTTTAAGGTATCCCGTTCACAGGTGCTATCCTTGAGCTTCGCACTCACTATAACACTGTGAACTTTAAAGAGAAAAAACAATAAAACGTAACATACACGTTACTTAAATCTGACCCCTTTACATATCACAGAAAGCAATTACTTTTAACACAATACAATAAACCATGACTTTTCCAGATAACATCAACTGTACAACATGTGAAAATCATGAATTATTTAAGTAAAATTGTAGAAGGCATGGCCTCTTTGAATGAATTCAATAACACGCGCAGTAAATGAACTTGACACTGCCACTCTCATCGTTCGAAATACTTCTCCCACCTATTCTGGACTTTTCACCCACTTTTAACACGAATTATCGTGTATTTACTGCTATTCTCTTTCTCCAACTCATCGCCGCATAAAAGTTACCAGTTCTTTTACCTCAACAGATCCGCATCGCTCGCCTGTAGGTAACCTTGTGGATTTTCTGCCGCTCGCAGTCTCGCGTTGCCACCCGTCTTCCCTTGCTGTCCCACGACGTTACCAGTTTCCTACCCTCGAACTCTGGACTCCGCCACGCCTCCACTTTCCACACCCTTCTCCCGTTCTCCGGACTCGTACGATTCTCGTTCCAGTCCAAATCTTTCTCGCCTACGCATCTCTCTTCCTAAGGTCCTCCTCCTTCTGCCGCGCCTCGTACAAGTTTGTTCGCGCTTCCAGCCTCGAATAATTAATGTTGCTGAAGTTATGCTTTAAATGCTCGGCCTACCTACCACACTTTGGGCGTATGTGGTCTCAGCGTGCAATATGAGATGCTGGATTTAGTTAATGTCCTTCTGCGCGAATTTTACAAATTTGAAATTATTTCGAAGTCAAACAATCACTTCACTTGCTCTCTCAAATATTGTAAATGTTAATGCGAAGAATGTTGGTGCACTCCACTTCTCAATTACATCACCTTCGTTGATACGCTTCTCAAGCTAACTTTTAACTAACAAGTTAAAATAAACTCCTATGCTATCAAGTTACAATAGCCTTAAGAACTCAGTCTAGTCGCCGTCGCTGCTGCAATCATAGAGAACTCCTCCGAGGCGCGCCGCGATACTTACGGTACTCGCGCCTGGGGAAATTTTTGGAGTGGTGAATATTCTCCTCTTTTCGTGACCTCCCGGAAAAACATTATTCGCTAGTTCGGGCGTCAGAGTTCGAAAAGCTGTGGGTAGATGGCGCGTTTACAAGCCATCGCTCCATCGTCACTTCCTTCCTTCACCACTTTCGTTCCTACCTGATTTCTATCTTCTATCTCCCCGCGTTGAATTTCTTCTCTCAGTTCCTTCATTTCTTCACTAATCTCAATTTTCTCCTTAACCTTCTTTCCCTCCTGTAACTTTATTTTCTGGTCGCCTTCTTTCTCCTTATTCTGATTCTTTCCGTCTTCCGTCACGTTACGCATAACAAGACGTGGAATGGTATGCACTATCGTAGTCTTTCGTATGACACCCTCTCGGAAAATTTCGTTTATCAACTTTCTTACTTCATCACGGTAGGCTACAGGGTTCGGATAAATTTTTGCTTTAAATGGACGTGAATCTGTTAGTTCAATGCGAAATTCATACCCCTTTACCGGTTCGCTACGACTTCTAAATACATCCTTGACGCGTATCAGAGCTTGGAACAACGCATTCTTCTGATCAATATTCAGTTTATTTTCCTCCATTATTTTCCTCCTCTATTTCCTTTTCTTCTTCTTTCAGGCTACACATTTCGAGTTCTGCTAATTCTTCCGATTCGTCTCCCTCATCTTCATGTGCATTTCGCGCCTCCTCTTCTCCATCTTCATCCTCTCACACATTTTCGCCGTTGATCAAAACTTGCGTCTCTCCTACGTCGATAATAGCGCCATGTTCCGTCTAAAAGTCTACTCCGATAATTAATGGATAAATCAACTTCCTTTAACTAAACAGATTACGTGTATATATATATATATATATATATATATATATATATATATATATATATATATATAATGAATATTCTGAAACAACATGTACCTAAAAATAAAATATTAGAATTTAACATTAAAATATTTATTTAGTAAAGTAAAATTTGCATAAAATATAACATAACTCACAATAGAATGAAATATATTGACATAAACTTAATAGCTAACAAATGATAATGAAACATTGATGTACCACTTAATCATTTATGTGATCAGGTGGATTAAATACACAAGGAGACTAAGAACATGTTTACAGTCATCAGTAATTATTTCAAAAATATTTTATAACTGTTTCAAAACTATTTTAAAACTGTTTCACAAGTACATTTAAATAGCAACTTTTATTACTGATCCCCAAAAAACAAATTTAATTCACATTTATTTTATAAAAATGCCAAGATTTATTTAAATTATGGCTCAATATGTAGCTGAAAATTATTTTCGAATGTATTTGTTGTTTATTTCTTTTAACCTTTCATTTTACAAATTCAATATTCTTGTTTTATGTTTATATTAATTTTGGTTACTAAAAGTTCAATTCTATTAAGTCCCTTCATTATACTTAGGGTTCTTGCATTCACTAGCACAAAATTCATCTACATAAAATTAACACTTAGTTTACAATTACAATGAATTCATAAATAGTTTACATACTGTTAAAATCAAAAAGTATATGGAAGAAATCACCAACATAAATCATATTTATATTTTTTACTTCTGTTATTTCAATTTCTGTAATCTAAATGTACAAACATACTATAAAATCAAATCAAATTAGTTAAATTAATTTAAAAACTGGTTAAAATGTATTGCCCAGCATTGATTTACCTGCTGGGTCTGCAATTTGAATCAATCTCATTGCTTAGAAACCTCTTTGCCCATTTGACAATGAATAAGCTCATTGGCCTGCATTTACAAATCCTACACTCCCAACAAGTTAATGTCATAACTATTGTTATTATCACCTGAATGCAACAATAAAAAAGTATAGAGAAAGAATGTGCACTCAATAACAACGAATAAATATTGTGAGAGGTCGGGGTAAATCATAATTTTAGTATTGTATAAGGTGGGAGAAGACTCATCACTTTAGCGTGGGACGAAATGATTGGCCTTCATTTTATTGGATGAGTCAAATAATAAGTTTTCTTAGCAAATTAATAACCAGGTCTGAAGTGACTTTTAAATTTGGCAAATTATTTTGTTAAATGTATACTTTTCTGGATTGCTTCAAAATTTTGGATTATATTCTTCGAATACTATTGATTAATTTCACACACACATAAATCCCTACTCAGTATCACTGGCAACTGTCAGTGATACTGGGGAAGAGAAAATAATTAGGTGCAGACTCTTAGTCTGCTTGTATGCATAAATAAAAATAAAATAAAATATGTTATAAAATCATGTATATAAAAAAATGAAATAAAAATGCATATTTAAATTTTGTAAAATTGCCTATACCAATTCAGAAATTGAAAACAGAAGGGTTACCACTATTGAGGTCATTAAATATTGTTAAAGATATTAGAATGTCTTTGAAATTAGTGTTTGGACATGCAAGTGTGACTGCCAAGGAAAAATTATATAAACCAATAAATTAAAATTTGATTTAAAACTTCTATGAACTTTAAAGTAAAAAAAAATGTGATTCAAGAGTAGAAAATGCAGAATTTGACCTCACATTGGCTCAGATGTCATCTTACAAATATGCTCCAATTACATCAGGTGATGTAGTAGAATGTTCAAAAAGATTTATTTCTCACAAAAGGATGAATTTGACTGAGTAAATTTAGAAAAATTGTTTAGTGTTCCTGTTTCAAAACACAATGAAAAAAATACCAAGCTAAAATTTGATTGTGCATGTTTTTTCAAATTTTATCTGACATATGTATGCAGGTTTTAGCATTTTAAAGGGCACAAGAATGATGCCTAGTAATATTGAATTGTTTTAATTCAAGAGGAAGGTAGTTTGTTCACTTGGCAAGGGAAATATTTCAGAAAATTATCAAGGTCAACACAATTACAAGAATAATGACAAATTTCTTTGCCCAACAATCATTCTTTTATCAATTCTTTGCCAAACAAATTTCTTTGCCCAAGAATCATTAAAACAATCTGAGATATTTTTCTCTGGTAATTTTGAATATGAATAATATTCAAAATTATTGCATGTTTGAGATTGCAGAGTTATCCATACTATATGCCGCAAACAGCACAATGTGGAGAACCCTCAATTATGAAGAACTTGAAATCTTTTTTTCTTGGAAACCAAAGTCAAAATTAATAATCTTTTAAAAGAAAATTACAAATTGTCACACTCCATGAACATGATTCAGAACTCTAGTTGTAAAACAATGTCCTAAAAAACCAGCATTTTGAAGTTAATGAGACTTTTCAGGTAGGAATGTGAATATTTCATATTACTCATACTCATTTGTAGTCATTCTGAGAGCGCTACTACATAGTACTCATTGAAACTATAACAGAATTATAACACAAGTTATATTACCTAATGAGAATTTTAAAATAACTTGCCTGGTCAAAAATGACACACTAAAAAAATAAAACCATTAATGTATACACATTTTGTGAATGTTAAATACGAATGAAATCACATAGGTCCATGATGCTTGCAAAATTAGCAAAATGTATTTTGGATTAACCTTCAAATATATGTTCATGATCTTGTCATAGAATGCAATAGCCATTTAGAAATAACAATATCCATGAATATTTGCATCGATGAACCATTACCTGTTTCAATGACCAATTTCTATCACCTGTGCCAAAAACTACCTGAAAAATAAAATTAATACAATAGTATTTGAAAATATAATTAAACTGATAATTATTGAAAAATAAAAAAAATAAAAAATAGGAAGTGTTTTACAGCAGGTTTTTTTTTGACGAATGCATTATTATTTTGTTCAATTATTTACAGAACATGATAGGCTTTAGACTCAATTTAAATACAGTAATCAAAATTCTGTACACTTATAACATATGGGAATACTACACAACAATTAATTCTTCAATTTCTAATTGCCATTAATGTCACTTCAAGACTATATTAAAATTATTTCAAGAATTTGTCAACATAATTAATATTATTTATTACATTTTAATACGAATTTGCAATGCTTAATTGAGTATTAAAAACTAATCAATTAACTTAAACTTTTTTTAATAGGTAGTTTTTTGACTATTTGACTAAAGCACAAATGAATGCAAAATAATGAGTTTGGAAGCCAAGTCCTTTATATTCACTTAACAACATTAGAATTTGAATTGAAAGGATTCACACCGATGATGTAAAACGAAATAATTGTTTATCTTGTTCGACATAAGCTTTTAGAGGAATTTTACAATTTATATTAAAATAACTTTGAGCTGGTTTAACGGCCAAGTTTTGTAGGTAATGTCCAATAGAAATGCACATAAGCCTTTTTATTGTTATGACTCTTGATAGAAATATACCTAAAAGTAGCAATTCCATTCCACCATTCTCTTTTGATCTTGGTTGCAATTCTTGTTTGATTTCAAATAGGCGGTGTAAATGAAGGTATCATTTTCTTTCGAACTTCATTTGCCCGTTTACTTCCAATGAAATAAGATTTTCACTTGAAAGAGGTAAATTTAGGCTCTGTAATCTGGCGCCTATTAAAAGATATCCACCAGTATCCTTTAGATTATAATTCACACTGATGCAGCACGATAAGTTTGAATACGGTACTTACCAGTGAACGCATAGTATATTCAACGATTTGCTTTGCTAACGACGTATTTTTCTACAATAACAAGTTGAAAACTTTCAAAACGATGCACTTTTCGACACTTCGAAGAAATTTTCCGGAAGGGCCGGTCACTCTCTTAGCCCTTCCAAAATGAACTGAATAGTATGTCCTCGCAGGCCGATCGGCGGCGCGCCGTTGCGGTCCAACGAGCCGCGTCCCAAGCTTCCTCGTCAATCCTCAGTTGATATCAGGTTCTTTTCGCCCAGCAACACGCATGCAGTTCACACTGCTCTCCTTCGTTTCCAGTAGTTTTGATGCAAGATTAATTTAACAACCGATGGCTCAAATTAGTTTTTATGTAGTGAACTTACATTTTTACTTCTTTAAATCAGGGTTTTTCTTAGGATGAACGGATAATATTGCGTTGCGGTCAGGTTGCTGCAAGCTTTGGCGCGCGCACAACTTCGTGTCTCCCCCCCACACTTTCAAGAGCCCGCCGAGGGTCTGGGACAGGTAGCTGATAAATAACGTAATTAGTCTGCCTTTCGACATTTATATTTACATGTGTAACAGCGCAGACGGAAATGATAATAATTATTAAATTTTGTCTCTAACTTCGTTCCCGTTTTGAGCAAGAATGACATATATGTTTCTTTGCTTGATAAAGTCATAATTATCGCATCATGCTTCTATTATGTAATTGAAATAATGTTATATATATATATATATATATATATATATATATATATATATACATACACACACAAATGTGTGTGTTTAACAGATGTTGAATAATTTATAATGTATATTTTCATCAATACGTAATTAATCTGATAAGGTACCTGGCTGCTGTGGCTAGCTAGTGCTTTGCAACATGATTAGGCTTGATGAGGCCGGCAGGTCCGTTTTTGAAGCAACATCAACCTCTCAGAAATCTCAGGCCGGTTGGTCCATCAAGGTCAGCAATCTTAGATGTTGTTGTAACTAGGAAAGGGAGTAAAGCAACAAGTTCTCTGATTCGCATACGAAGGTTTTGTGTAACTATTGAAACCTTATTGGGATTATGGTATCCTTTTTTCAGTGCAGGATAAGAAATACAGGATAATTGTAGTTCTACAATCCTTGTAAGTACTAGAGCGCGAAACCTTTTTTCCTGTCCGAAGCCCTCCCCAGCCCTAGTACATCGCGGCGGTGCTCTAGTGTCACAGTGTAATTCTTGAAAACGACTATTACAAGTGAATAAAAAAACAAACGATAAATTCATAAATATTTCGTAAGTTTTAGGCTAAAAAGAAATAGAGCATCACTACAGAAGAAAATGGAGATAAGGGAATTCCAGCATTGCCGGTAATTTTTTAATCCCATTGAAAATGTCATCCATTACGTTAGACGTTCCAACTAACGCAGTATGAAGTTAGAATGGAATTTGATGAGGAGAGGATTCGCTGGAGGATATAATTTTCTCGGGCATTTAGCCCGGGTTGTTTACCTGCTAGTATGTACAACAAGAGCAGGGACGATTATCCGCTATTCGAAAATCCGCGCACCTCAGTTGAGGTTAACATGCGCTCTGGGGTTAAGACGTCAGTAAACTAATCAGCCCCTACTGAGGACAATGAAACATTGCACCGTAATTGATAACTATCATAATTATATAACTTTCCTTACTAATAAAATATTTTACCAAACATATTTTCCTTCGATATAACTCCCAAACTATGAAGTATTAGTTAATTTCCGAGTAAGAGAATAAACTTCTACATTCCAACTAATCATAAAAGGTAATAAAAGGTAACACCAGCACTCGTACGGTGTATATGGATACTTCGGATTGATTGATTGATTGATTGTTAGTGATACCGGGCGCGTCAACTATTAGGGTCATTAGTCCAGTAAGTATAGTGCATGTTTTCCTAGGGAGGTGGCGGTGGTCTTCCTTCGCTGGATGGTGAGATCCGGCGCTAACCTACCGTCGCACACTGGTTGAATCGGGTCTAAAACGTGGTCATAATTGCGAATGCCAGTGGATTTGCGTAAAAATGGGTATCAAGGGGTTTGAGTTCGCTGAATTTGAATATCATGAAATGAAATTTCAAAATTCAAAATGGCGGGTTCGAAATGGCTAACTGACTCATAAAAATGAACCCAATAAATGTAAAAGGATTGATAGAATGGTTCTCGCGGTCGCTGATGACGAATATCGAAATTAAATATCAAAATTCAAAATTGAAGCTTGAAAATGAAGGGATATATGAGGAGAAATATGGTTACGTAATATATGAGGAGAAATACGTAAAGTTCTGTTTTTGGGGTTGCTGAATACAAATATTTGCAACGAAATTAAAAGCAGCTGCTTTAAAAAGATATATTGGATTTAGAGGGTAAAGAATTGTTTTAGAGGGAAATGTGATTTAAGAGTTTTTGACTTCTTTGGTTCATTGATTTGCTTAAATAATAAAAAGTGAACAATCGTTATGGTCGTAAAGTAGCATCTGCGCACCTTTTCCTGTGCTCTAGAATCTATACCCCCTTCCTTTTCCTACACTATTTTTTAAATTGAATAATGAAAAAAGAGAGTTTTTGGTAACATTTGATATATTAACTGATCATATTAATTCTACTAATGTTCTCTTGTTTGAAATGAAACTTCTACAATTTTCATTCACACTATAACTTAATTGGGTTAGAGACACTGTTATGGCAATTTATGATTTCACGTCTTATCCTAAATACACCAATATTGACGGAATATCTTGCCCAAAATCGTGGTGATTTTAGAATATCTGTGCAAATCCTAACTATCGTTGGGCGTTTATATATCTTTTCATTCTTTTGACATGAAGAGAAAGAGGCAGTGAAAAGAGACACATAACGTAGGAAGTCGGTTTACTAACGACTGAAGACTCCTGGGAGATCCAAACTGAGCATGAAGTTCATGACACCGGAAAACAAAGATCACTTCGATGAGTCACTGCAAGTCAGATGTTCAAGAAAGGAAATGCTTAAGAAAACGTGCCGTCATTCAAGGTCAAAAGGGACATCGAAAATGCAGCTGATACACATTTCCTTGTATCATGTGGCGAACAATTATTTACAAAAAATTATTGGAGGTAATTATACTCACAAGTACGATAATGTATAAGAAATGCCCGTAAAGTACTTATTGACAATATAAGAAATATTGCAAAAAATATTTTTGTTTAATTTAAAAAACAACAATAAACGAATACATTACAATGGCATTTACGTCGCGTTATTAATTCAATTTAGAACTATTCGTTTAAAAAATTTAAAGCCAGCATCTGGAGCCCTTTCCGAGAAAATTGCATTTGAGCGTTTCTGGAAACGCGGAATTTGGAACTAGATACAATTACAATAGTATATTATAAGCAATATTATAAATTATATGTATATATTTATGTGTTACTCAATTGCCACCCATCTGTCGGAAATCAACGCTGTACAGGTCTAATTTCGTCAGCATTTATTTATTGAAAAATATTATATGTTATTGAAAAATTGTCAACTGTAGTTTGAGATAACATCATTAAGTTCACTTTTACACCCGTAGAACTCTTAGTCATGGTTTCTACGACAAGAAAATAAGAATCACCCAAGTCCGCTAGAAATCTTAAAGTGCTCGGTGGCACGTATTAATATTTTTTAATCATTCCAAAAATATGTATAAGTTATTTTCTTATTGAAATTAATTATCAGAAGAAGAAATCGAAAAAAATGTACCGAGAAAAGAAATCCCCGTGGCGTCGAAGACACTTCCGGGATATCTAGTGTTAAATCTTGCTATGTAGCATTGCAGTAAAGTGGCCATAAAATAAAAAGTTGCAGATATATGCAGTTAAATGTGTGTTATTCTGATTAAGGGCATTCTACGTGATAAATAAAAAAAATTGATTGAAGTAGGAATACGCAGGACAAAAAATATAATCCACAATGTACATGACTAACATTGTTACGCTACACAGGTTAGAATTCAGCCGTATTATAATAAAATAGACACTTCGAGGCTTATGTATAATTGTGACTTATTTGTTACGAATAGAGCCTGGAAGTTTGATCAACCGTCTTTTCTTTATCTGTATGGCTTACGCAGTCCAGAGAAAGTATTGTAATGCTGCGAAAAAAGGCGAATTTTGTATAGAAAAGATCTTATTGCCGGGCTCTGATAACAAAAAAGTGGATAAATATTGTCCCTATGTATAGTGAATTACTACCTCTAAAACAGAGGTTCTCAAACTTTTTGTCTACCGCCCACTTTGAGAATCAATTATTTTGTAGCGCCCCTCGAAATTTTTAAAATTCAAAATTACATTTTGAACGAGACTTTCTATCTAATGGAGCAATTACCACGCTAATTTATAATATTTATAAAAGCTTTCATTCGTATTGAAACAAACATTTAAACTTTGAAACTTACCTAATGGAAGGGATGAATGTGATGTTTTCTGAACAAGTTTGTTAATATCAGATTCTAATTTACTCAAAAATAGGCGTCAGTCACAGCGTTCGGTAACATGCAAACAGTGGCGGCTGGTGGTCATGCCATTAGGGGGTGCAAAGTTTTTCTTCTTTTTCCCACACTCTCTCTCTCTCTCCCTCTGTCTCTCTCTCTCTCTCACTATATATATATATATATATATATATATATATATATATATATATATATATATATATATATATTATATGCATGCATTGACCCAAATTAACATTAATAATGACAATTAAACACAAATCATCTTATGACGTCTGATAGCATGCCGAACAATTCCATTCCATTGTTTCTTTTCAGCAATTTTTTCTGTGGCTTTTTCATTGAAATCATTGATTTCTTACGTTTCATATTTTCAACGCTATTCGTTGTTAGTTGCACAAACACCCTTGACAGAAAAAGAACTCTCTGATTTCGGTTTCTCAAAACAAATTGAAACGTAACCTAATACTTACGTTTACAAAATACACTAGGGGTTTGAATACTTCGGAATGGTTTTGTAATTGCAACTCACTTTAAAACACAAGAGAATACACATATTATATACAATTAACATTTTTATGAATGCAACCCTGCACAGCAATGCGTTCGCGTTTCGTGCGCTAGTGCAAAAGCTCATTTCAGTGGAGAGATATCTCACACTTCCTTCGTTCAATGTCATACTTACTTCTGTTAAAAACTTGTGCAACTCGAGTGTTATGTCTTCGAGACACGTCAAGGCTTTTCCCGAGATCGCCACTGCGCCTGCGCCGTAGAAGGAGCACCGCGGGGGGATTGCTCCAGTCCTCCTTAAGCCACCGTTGTTCCCCCTCCATCCCCTGCAGCCCCGCGGCAGCCAAGGACGCCGTTTCCTCGGTCGCATTTTCCCGAGTGTGCTCCCGCAGGCTTTCACGAAAGAAAGGCGGACGGACAGGCAATCGCAGCTTCCGAATGGCGCGTGTTTTGAAATAACATGTTTCGTAAATGCCCTGAGAGGACTTGTATTCCCCTCTTGTTAAGAGATGTTTAAGAGAAAAGGCACCTAATTAATTTGGGTGTGCACATGCGAACGTGCGAATACCCACGAGCCGCCACTGCATGCAAACCATTCTTTTTAGTTAGCAACGTTTCCACAGGACTAAATCCATGGTAACATAAATATGACGATGGGAAAGCTACCAAAAATCAATATCTATCGAATCAAAATCAATCAACAATTGACCACAATCCAGGGTACATTTACGGGATTGGCTTTTGTAGCCAAAATTCTTGGTCGCCATTTTTGAATTTGATTATTTGCACATCGTTCTCAGTTCTTGTCGCTTAGAAGTTTCTCTTCAAGCTGGGATGATCCTGCTGTGTAGACTATTGAGAATAGATCTAACACACAGTCCGATAGTTCCAAATTTAAAATGTTCTGGCCTCATTCTTTGAAATCACTGTAGAGGTTCTCCAAATGTGGGAGTAAACAAGCAAGTTGTTAATAATGAAAGGTACTGCTTATAAATTAGGGGAATTGGGAAACTCAAGTCTCCCAATATTTTTCTTGTGTAAGAGCAGTTTGGCTACGAAAGCAGCAACGATATTTTTTTGTTTAAATCAACTTCATCTCAAAGATAGATATCATTAAACAATTTATTATTCTTTGATGTGATGAGGTTGTTGCGCAAATCTATGCATTTGTTTTCCAAGAACTGTCACAGATTATGAAATTGAGTCAGAAACGTACCTCTTGATAGCCAACGCACTTCTGTGTAAAAAAGCAATCAGTTGAAATCTTCATTATTAGCAATACAAAGCTGATTAAATAATATGTCATTTTAAGAGATGTTTACGATTTTATTGACTGCTATGATGACATGTTTCAGAGGCTGAAACATCCGTTACCTACATTTTTTGCAACCAAATGTTGGCAATGAAATACGCAATGCACATCTGGAATATACTTTTTTACGTGCACTAAGAAACCTTTGTGAAGTCATGACAGCCGGAGCGCCATCCGTAGAAGCTGATATAATATTCAATAGGATATCTTTCTCATCACAAAAGTTTTCTAGTGTATTAAATATCGTTTCTCCTTTTGTATCTGTCTCAATTTTTTGTTGATTTGATTGATTAGTGATTTCGGGCGCGTCAACTGCTAAGGACATCACTCCCGTAAGTGTAGCACATTTTTTCTCTGCATGTGGCGGTGATCTTCCCCTGCTGTATGGCGAGATCCGGCGTAGACCTACCGTCGACTTGCGGGGTTTTCCTCAACCAGGTACCTCCCAACAGTGTGGCACCGCCCCAAGCCGACAAGCTGTAAGTTCGCGATTGGTCTCTTGGCATATGTGGTAGTGTAGTGCATGTGAATGTAAGTGTGTGTATAAGGGGTGAGACAGGACAAGGAAAGGCAAGGAAAGATCGCGCGTTGTCCGCGGACTGTTTGTTAGGGCACTGCTCCAGCATTTGCCTGGTATTGATCGGAGAACTACAAATCAGTGCAGCCGGCCGCTAGAATTCTCATCCAATCACCGATTGAACTCGACCTATATATCTAGCTAGTATGGAAAATCCTGCTACAATTGGGCCTCGAAACTTCTATGACCTCTCGGAAGAGACACTGCAGTGACATCAATTGATGCCCTACATGGGACCCTTCAGTGGGTCATTAGTAATTTTTTCGTTTAGTTAACTACATGTGCTCATTAATTCCACGAAAAATCGTTGATTATCTCTATGATAACAGCACGCGTGCAATGAAAACTCCACAACTACCAATCACAATTTAGAAAAGAATCAAAATTGTTGAATTGAGACACAATAACAGAATTGGTCAAGATATTTCTAGTCGGCCATGAAACATTAACAAAAATGTACATCATAAACTATGTACCTACATCAACTACATATAAACAATTAATGAATATAACTAAGTTGGTGAAGTAAACGTTAAGGCAGCTGACTAATGGAACAACATAACATATCCAACATGAGTAAAGTAAATGTTTTACATGAAAAACATTTGGTCTTAGTATTACAAATGTAAAAAACATGAATATCAGTTGTGTTTACTCGCTCTAAAAACTAACGCCAGCACAAGTGTATCAGAAGTGACTCTATTTTTCCTTTCCAATATTCATACATCTTGTATTCTCTCTCATGACTGTCTTAACTTTTCCCGGGAAGTAATATTTTCATGGCTTTGTCAGCTTCTAATTTTTCATCCGGAATGAGTTCACTTGATATATTTCTTTAATCTCCAAGCCACAAGAGTGATCATGTGTACACAATGCACGGCTCACTAAAATAGACCTTTTTCAGAAGCAATACGTCATCAAATATGTGCCTCAAATCGAAAAGATATTCTAGAATTTTTCAAAATTTAAATTATTCTTAAATGTAAACGAAAAAATTTTGCAAAAACCCCAACAACAACGATAATTCCAGCCAATTTAACTATATATTTGTAGCAGACGATTGGACCTAAATTATAAGGTCCTCTTCAGTGTCTGAAAGGTCAACATCAACCAATCAGTTACAAGCATTACATTATATTTTACATGAGTGTTAATAGTGTAAAACAGATACTGAAGAGGACCTTACAATTTAGACCGAAACGTCTGCTACAAATATAGAGTTAAATTGACTGGAATCATCGTTTTTTGTAATGTTTGGTTTATTCAGTTAATCCTTATTTATTTTAAAAAAATTGAATGTGACATGTTTATAAAGGGGTATAATTTGTACTCGTAAATTAAAAAATCTCGCTCGTGTCGTCGCTCGCTTTCGTGAACATACTACTTATGCTTTTATACCCTTCTTTATCCACTCGTTTCGTTAATAACTATAATCTAATGCCTATATGATAACTATAATCATTTTCCATCCTTTTTCGTTATTATTTCCCTTACTTTCTTCTGGCACCGATCTCGATCAAACTGGAAACATACCTACAAGTCTGGACAAAACAAAGTTACTGTCGCGTTTTGTCTTTCTCTGCTGTGGGTCCATAGCCAGGTAGTGTTAAAAATCTAAATGAGAATGGAAGATGATACCAGTCAAGATTGCTGTTGTCTTTCATCGATGCCGACAGGCTTTGTTCTTTCACGAGGAATCCCGTTCTACTATTGACTATGGCCTCCGATCCCTTTTGAGGACAAAGCTCTGTGTATGTGAATTACGATGTGGCCCATCTCATTGCTGAGGATTACACAGGCGCAATGAACGAAAACTATAATCACGTTTTTTCACTGATTCCAAGATTCGAAAGGGAGTTCACAAGAGTGATTTTCGTCGAGATAGCGTCGCGAGTAAAAAAAATTATTAATCATATCGGGTGGCCATGTGCAATGAAGATTAGAACGAAGGAGACGTTTCCTTCCATGTAAGTGCTGATGTTCACTTGCTAGAATAAAAATTTGAAACATTTTATTTAGTAGTGTTTTAAAATTATACCTTTTAATTAGTGATTTTTCACTGTTTAATACCTTTTCTTGCACGCGTACTTTAGTCACAATAAACGTCTGTTTACGTGCCTATCTCGACCCGGAGCAGTGTCATAGCGAAATATATGAAGAGTTCATGGGATTTTGTACTAATAAGAAATGCGTACAACGATCCAGAAATCATATAAACGAATAGAATAATTCAATAAGTTATAAATAAAGCAAACACTTATTCCAAATTTATGCAGTTTAAGGTTTTATGACTAATTTCTTATGTGCGTGTTCAACTCGCCGTAGAACAGTGTCGTAGTGAAATATACGAAGAGTTCTGTTCATTGGGATTTTATACTAATAAGAAATGCGAGTAACGGTTTATAACTGATATAAACGAATAGAGTAATGCAATAAATTATAAGTATCTTAAACTTTTATCGCAAATATCTGCGGATTGTGGTTTATAAATAATTTCTTATGTGCGTGTGCATCTCGCCGTGGAACTGTGCCATATTGAAATATACAAAGAGTTCTGTTCAAGAGATTATGTACTAATATAAAATGCGTATAACGATCTATAACTCATATAATCGAATAGACTAATTCAATAAGTTATAAATAAAGGAAAGTTTATTTGCAAATATGTGCGGTTTGAGATTTTATGATTAATTTCTTATGTACGTGTGCATCTCGACCCGGAACAGTGTCATAGTGTAATATAAAAACAGTCCTGTTCAAAGGATATTGTACTAATAAAAAATGCAAATAACGGTTTATAACTCACATAAACGAATATATTGATTAAATAAGTTATAAATAAAGCAAATACGTTTTGCAAGTATCTGCGGTTTGAGCTTTTATGATTAATTTCTTATGTTTTGTGTATGTTGTTTCTTACGTATGTCTTAATTACATTTTCGATCACCATATTGGATCCGCCATATTGTGTTGCGTAATTTTGATATCAGGTTTGAAATCAGCGACCTCAAAAACCCCCATGTACAACTTAGTAAATGAATTCAAGCCCATTTGAGGTTTTGGTCACGTTTTCACCATCTGGTCACACCGTGCGTCCGTCCGTCCGTCCGTCCGTCCGTCCGTGAACACTACTAGTGCTTAAACCATGCATAGGATTTGTTCCAAATTGAAGAAACCTTTGTCCGTCTGTCTCTAGTTGAAGCTTTGAAAATTTGGAAAACATTCTTTAAAATTTGGGGGTACTTTACATGTAGACCCGGAAAAAACGTATTTTTTTTTAAATTTATCTCACGTTGCACGGTGTGTAATTTCGGCCATCTAGGTGGACATAATTCAATTTTCCAAAGTACTCAAATGCATTATGTTGGGTATTTGTTTGATTTTAGAATGTCCATAGTGTATGAATTGGGTATTGTTTTTCTTCTGCATCGCTTGAGACGGCAGTAGAACAAGTTCAAACTTGCACGATCTCGCGCTGATACCGCGCGACTCTATCAGTCGCATTTCGCATTCTACTCGCAGAGAGGTAGCGATTAAATAATTGTGTTTTTGGGAGTTTCTTCTTTTCATTAGTGCCTACAGATAAGCAAAAAGTGTCTGCGATTGCTCGTGGGGGTCTTTTGAAAAAGTACGTAATTTTAGTTCTACTGTCACGCCATTTTTCAAATGTATCTAGACTTTTAATACAGAGTTTACAGGAGTTGACGTTTGTGACTATGTAGGTATTAAACCTTATTCATTTGGCTATGTGAATCATGAAAGAACAGCTGCGCATACCTGCGCACTCACGAGTTTTTATTTTTTTATTTTTTTTTTTTTCGCAGTGGAGCGCTTGATTTCACGGAGGACGCTATTTCATGTATGGTGTGAAAGCTCCACGGAAGCAAGGTATGACGCCGTGCTATCGTATGTTTTACACGAATTAGGTGAGGAAACTATTACCGACACTTCATTCATGCCCATAAAAATTCAAATTAAAATTTTTTGTCAGTTTATCATTAGAAAATGGAAAAATGAGCGAGGCATAAACAGCGTTTTCTAGAAAATTACTCATCGTGGCTGCAGGAAGACATCAAATTTTCAATAAATTTATTGACAATTGCTCCAAGAACATCACAATTAGATGATACTACTAGAGGCGTTGGCCGTCCAGTTAAGCCATTTAGTTCGTGTGGCCCTAAAGATAAAGGACGGAGAGTAAAACGGCTCTTATGTTTGCCCACAGAAGAATTCGGAACAGCTACCCGAATAAAATTAAGGAATGAAGGAAAAAGAGATTCTTCGAACATAGTGAAGGAACTTGTACTTGCTTCTCCTAATAGAGGCACAAAAATTAAGAAAGTTCGAAGATCGTTGCATCAGGAACCATCTTTACTCTCTCCAGAACAAGCACTCGCTCAAATGGTGAGTACGAATTTGTCTACTTGGCAATATTTACGAATACGAGAGCAAGCCGAAAAAACAAATTGTAAATTATATCCACCGTATTACAGAGTTAAGAAAGCAGAAGTCATGTGCTATCCAGGAGGAGTAAAAGTGACAGAAATATCGGCTGAGATACCTCTACAGTCAATTATTGACCATACAATTCGTCGTTTGTGCGAAATCCAAGATATCGGAGAGAAATGTCAACTACAATCTAATGCTATTTTTGAAATTATTATCAAATGAGGTTGCGATGGTTCAGAGCAAAACACATACAGACAAAAGTTCAGTGAAGAAAATTACATAGGCGAAAATTTGTTTAGTGTGTCTATGGTGCCAATACAAATGCAGACTGTTGGTGGCGAAAATGTAATTTGGAAAAATTTCACACCGTCTTCAACTAAGTATTGTCGCCCTATAAAATTTATTTTTGCAAAAGAAACGTCAAGTGTAATTAACACTGAAGTAAGCAAAGTAGAACAACAGATAGGGTTATAAATCTCACTACTATACAATTTCTCCATTCAGAAATTTCCATTACACCAAGAATGATTTTTTGTATGGTGGATAACAAAGTCTGCAATGCCGTTTCATCGTGTTCTTCCATACAGACTTGCTACTTGTGTGGAGCGAAACCGACTGAAATTAACAATTTTGAAGCTCTACGCACAAAAAAAGGGAAGAAAGAATATCTCTGCTTCGGAATATCTCCTCTTCATTCCTGGATAAGGCTATTTGAATGTCTCCTGCACATTTCGTATCGTCTGGAAATTCAAACAAATCATGTAAGAGGAACTGAAAATAAAGAAAAAGTAGCTCAAAGAAAGAAAAAATCCAAGATAAATTTCGGCAGGAGTTAGGACTGTTGGTCGATATGCCTAAACCACAAAGTGGCAATACTAATGATGGAAATGCTGCCCGAAAGTTCTTCAGAAATCCGAGATATCTTCGGAAATAACTGAAATAAATCTGGACATAATAAAACGTTTTGGGATCATATTGTAATGCCTACACAGTGGTGAAAAAATCAACTTCAATACTTTTCAAAAATTTATTTATGACACACGAGACCTATATCTCCAACATTACCAGTGGTATGGCATGCCTGTAACTCTACATAAGATTCTCTTCCATGGAAGCGACATAGTTGATAGTTGCATTCTACCTATTGGACAGCTATCTGAAGAAGCTCTGGAAGCAAGAAATAAAGACAACAGGAAGTTCAGGGAACTATTTACAAGGAAAACATCAAGAAAAGACACAAACACTGATCTCATGAACAGGCTTCTCATTACATCGGATCCATACATTGCAAGTCTACAGGGATCTCCAAAACCAAAAAAGAAGAAATACAACCAAGAAATTGTTAATTTGCTAGACATTGATCAACAAGACCCTGAAGAAGTACATAGCATCACCTCATCCGAGGATTCATCGGATGCCGACTGGACATAGTACTAGCATGTAATAATTCTCTTTTACTCTAATTCTTTCATTTGTTTCCATAGTGGCTGATCTATATTTTTATTTTCTTCTTGAAATATTAAAAATTAATATTGAAAATAATTAGTTACATTTATTTACTGTATATACATTATTTTAAGTTTTATTGGCGTTTTTCTGTGTCAAGTCGTAAAATGCGCGATTTTTTATTATTGCAAAAAAAAATAGTTGTAGTCAAAATATTTTAACAAAACTTGTTCCAAGTATGAAAATTATCATTTATTTTCAATATATGTTAGCTAGAACAGTAAAAAATTCATACTTTTGTAGTTTCTGAATTAAGTCCACCTAGATTGCCAAAATTACACACTGTTCGTCGTTAATATGCACATATCCAGCGATTTGTATACATTATTGCATTTGTGAGTGGAAGTGCTTTTAATGACTAAATGAAGTTTTTCGAAAACCCAATAGATTCCTGTGAAAAATAACTTCAATTCTCGCATTTACAGTGACGCTGAAAGCCAATTTTCTTAGAAACGGCTTCAAATTTTCTAATGAAACTTGCCATTTATGACGAGGTTTCACTTTTCTTGAATATTCTTAAAATAATATCTCGGTTCTAGTATTAGGAAACCGAAAAATTGCGAAAATTTCAAAATAATGTACTTTGGGCTCGATGGCCAGAGGAAGACCAGTCCAAGGAAGGCCAGGGGCAAGACCAGTCCAACCAAGAGATGGGGCCAGTCCACAAGGAAATTAGAAAACGTTACTACGAGAAAGTCGGTGCCATTCTGTAGCACGATTAGTTTCAATTATTGGGGATCCGGGAAAAAATTGAGAAAACATGAAAAATATCATTTAAGAGGGAGTACTAGATTGCAGGTGAAAAGAGGGTGAGGCAAAACCGAAAAGAGAGTCTACACTACAGAGAAACTAGTCCAAGAAAGACTGCGCCTTCCTGAGCTCCACGCGTATATCTTCTTATAGAATAATGAGTGATCAATGAATCCGGGCGCGACAACGGCTAAAGTCATTAGTTCCGTAAGTGTAGTCCATAGTTTCATCGCGGGATGTGGAGGTGATCTTGTGCTCGCTGGATGGTGTGATCCGGCGCCAATCTATGTCGGCTTTCTAGGTCTGGGATTTTTTCAACCTACCTACCGTTGGCTAGCGGAAGGGGAAGAAAAGATC
This sequence comes from Teleogryllus occipitalis, assembly GCA_011170035.1. Taxonomy (NCBI): domain Eukaryota; kingdom Metazoa; phylum Arthropoda; class Insecta; order Orthoptera; family Gryllidae; genus Teleogryllus; species Teleogryllus occipitalis. The sequence continues at coordinate 5,866 of BLKR01005085.1, read as the reverse complement.
GCGCGCGATCCGTAGCCCGTTTGTTAGGGTACTGCATACGCCTGGTGTTGATCGGAGAAACCACGTAAAACTACCGATCACAGCAGACTCAGCAATTCTACTCCGTCCAGCAACTAAATTCGACCTAGCTAGTGGCGAAAATCCTGTTAAAATCGGGACTTGAACTCTAGGACTTCCCGGTCAGAGGCACAATAGGAATTTCCTTCTAATTTAATGCAACAGTATGTCATTTAAAAAGGAGAAGATGGCTGTGTCTTGTGGATCTGTTACTCCTGAAGCTATGTTGTGCAATCGTTAACATTATTTGCATTGAGAAACTGAGTCTATCATTGCAAAGCCTTTCCAGAATTTTTTAAAATCCTGATAACAGGGAGATAGGTCTATAGTTCATTGGATCACAACTATTGCCCTTTTTAAACAATGGTTTAATATTTGCCATTTTGAATACATCTGGGAAAATGCCCGTTTTTAGAGAGTACTTGCAAATATGAAAGTGTGGTTGCACTATATACGAAACACCGTGTTTGATAAGAAAATCTCGAATGTTGTCCAGGCTTACTGGGAATTTATTCTCCATTTGTGCTCTGATTTTAAAAATTTCAGAGAGGGTTTCATTTAAAAATATAGAATTGATGATTTGTGTTACTACATTAGTGTTAGGTTGGTGTGTTTTATTGCTTAGAGAGAATTGGAGGATTAATTTTTCACCAATTGGTAAAAATTGGCCATTGAATATGTCATATTTCTTTTGAGGCTTGTAAAGTTTTGTTTTTGTAGTAGAGCTGCATATTTTTACTTTCTCGCTACCAGTTACACAGTAAGCTTTCGCTGCGTGAAAAAAACGTGAATTTTCGGCAGAAAAACTCTTATTACAGGGACCTGTTAACGAAAAAAGTGGATAACTCCTATTATTAAATTCAGAAAAAATCATGTAACACATGGTGTAGCCAGAATCCATGTGTTGTGGTTTCTTGATTCCGAAAAATCGATTGACGGCAAAACGTCTGTCAACAACGCTATGCGATAAACCGTTTAGTACATTTTCTCCAAAATTGATGTTCCCCAATCGATGTTGCTGATGCCGCGGTCCCTTGAATTTGAAACAGATATTTTAATTTTGGGAGGTGCTTTACATGAAGCACCTTGGACATTTTAAAAAGTTTAAGTACGTAAAAGATGTGCATGTCTCATGTTGGTTAAAAACCCTGATTTTTCGAAAATTTCAAAAATTCAAAACTTCTTCGGTGTCTTCCTACAACTACAATTATGAAGATGGAAGTTTTTTTCCTTTAATGTAATCTGTCCCTTAAAGATAGACTTTGAAATAAAGTCATGTACAATCTTTCGAAAATTTGAGTATTTTTCGCGTAATTTTGCGTGAAATATGGGCAATTTTTATTTTCTTTAAACCTTTTTTTTTTCTTGAAAACGACACAGAATTTTGAGGGAATGGTGCGGTCTCATGTTCGTTGAAATACCTGTTGTTTTTTTTTCGAAAAATTAAAAACATTTCGGCGAATTCCTACAACTACAATTGTAAAGATGCATTTTTTTTGGTTTTTTTTTTGTTTTTGTTAATGAAATGCTTTCATCAAAAACAGATCTTCAAATAAGGTCATGTTGAATTTTTGAAAATTTGAGAATTTATTGTGTAATTTTGTGACAGTCTGCTCCGAATTTACTGCGCTTGCTGAACATAATTCCAGCCAGTTGGATGCTTCATAAGTAAGAATTTGTATATTATTTCATATTTCTTTGATCGTTTCTTACATTCGAGCTTTCGTTATACATTTACAAATTAATTTTTTGATTTTATTTAAAATCTCTTTTAAATCGCGTCCTTTACTTGAGTTAAATGTGAAAACGAATAATGCTCACTTTGCTTAACAAGTGAGAATGAAGGGTAATGCACTTAAAAATCCAGTAATTTCGAAAATATAAAAAAATCATATTTAATTATTATATTTTTCTATCCATTTTCAGTTTCTTGCTAGCGGTATCAACAATGCTAAATGGCAAAATGTGTATCCCATATGAATTAGAGGTAATTGTTGCTTGTTGCAACCCATTGTTGAAACGCCGCACTGATAACAGAAGGAGATTATGATGTTCGCGTTAATATAAACAATTTTATTTACGGTCAAAATACGCTTCGTGCATCGTTGGTACATATACGTGGAACATGAATACACTGAAGTCAATAGCAAATAACTGTTTTCGTTTAGACATTTGAATTAAAAAATAAGTGTATTTTTAACGTTTCATTTGTTTAAGAATTTTTCAAATGATAGTTGAAGTGTATGATACAAATTATCATATTTAATACTATAATATAGCCATTAAGAATATCGCGAGAAAGTACGTGCGATTGTAGCACCTCTAGTTTCTATTATTATTAGTTGGTGCTAGCTGTACTCATTTTGATAAGGTCCCACAGAGCTTTTATTTTGTTAGGTGCATTTGCAATTGGCTTGTTTGATTACTTTTTTAGGTTTAAATGATATGTTTTGTTGTAGAAAATGAAATTGTAATACGTTACGTTTGTTATGTGCTAATATTTTATACATGTTGCATTTTCTTTCACATGACACTTTGATGCCTTCTGTTGTCCATTATTTGGTTTTATAATTTTGGATGTTTTTGCAGATAAAGGGGCATTGATATGTATTAAGAATATTTTTATGAATGAATGAGTTTAACTTATCGTTTGTATTGGTTGCCTTGTATTCCCATTTTGTAATCTGAGCAAGTATTGGACTTTCATTATGTTTCTTAGTTACGGGTTTCTTGGTAAGTTGTCTGTTCTGTAATTTTTCATTCTGTTTGAAGTGTTGGAATCTGGGCATTGTGGTCTCTGAAATCTATGGTAATTGTAACAAAAGAAATGAATCAATTATCAGGGGTGCCCAGGGAACACCAGGGCCATGGGGCAATTGATCTATGAGAGCCCCTCATTTCAAACTAAAAAAATTCTTTTCTCCCTCAGTTCATGAACATAATTCATTTCTACATACATCAGAAATAACTCATAGCATTTAATTTAGTTAGAGATTAATATATTTTTATTTTTTTAAATGAAAAAAAAAATATCAAGAACCTAATAATCGCCTTGGGCAAGTTGCCACAGCTATCCCCTCATCTGGTCATCCCTGTCTAGTATCAATTGATCTACAGCTGTGATACAATTTTTGGATACTCGGTTTGGTGTATTTATGATCGTTTATAGATGGTATGAACTTCATAGGTTTTGAATTGATTTGCATTACTGAATTGTGTGAGGCAATTTATATTGAAGTCACTGCAAAGTAAAATTTTATACCGTCTAAGTTTTTAAAGTTTTATTGGAATAACTTTCAGACATTTTATAAAAATTTTCCAATTCCCAGTGGGGCTGCAATATGTTCATTAGATACTTGTTTTTATTGTAGTTCAATCAGTAATGCAAATATGAAAGTCTTTCTCTTTTATGAGATGAGAGTGATTGATATAGGGTACAAAATTGATAGCCTCTTTATTAAAAATGCATGTCCCAGCACGTGCATTGTTAATATTTTGACATGAGCTGCGTGCTAAAGACACGCCTGATATGTGTGTGTTACCTAATTGTTTGTAGTTCATACAGTATTCTCTAGAGCACAATATTGGAATGTGGTTGACTTCTCCTCAAGTAATACTTCTAAATCAGTGAGTGTGTATTTCAGTGCTGTGGAATATCCATTTCGATATTTTAACGGAAATACGTTTTGCACATACAACAAAAAAATGTTCCTGTCTGTCTGTCAACTGTCCATCTATACGTTTGTCAGTTCGTATGTGTTCTACACAAACTGAGTGCTTTTCACAGGATTGTTTTTAAAATGAATTCCCCCATCGATTTGGTGTGACTTGAAGCCCTGCGATTTTGAGAAGAATTCTTTGAATTTTGGGGGTACTTTAAATGAAGCCCCTGCAACATTTTCTAAACTTTATTAAAAATGGCTCCATTTTATCTTTAAATTTCTTGTAAGGGTAAAGTGAAAAACATTAATAAAGATGACATTGATTTGATTTTCATGGATACCCCTACATCTTCAAAAATTGGAAATGTTTGAAACTTTATTTTGTGTCTTCCTACAAATACAATATTTAAGATATTATTTTTTCTTCAGATAGAATTGTTTTTTCCACAATTAATTCTTTAACAAATCTTATAGAAAGTAAAAAAAAATATTAATATTATTTGTGTAATTTTCAGTGAAATATGAGCAATATCAAAAAATATTAGAAACTAGATTTTCTCAAACTTGGCCCCAAATTTTTTCTTCAAACTGTTTGTACAGTTAAAGCTAAAAGCTACATAAGATGACATAAACACCATTTTGTAGTATTCTTTTGTTCTTTCGAAAATTGCACAAATGTATTTTTTTATTTATGATTTATTGTATTTTTTTAATATCTCTCATGCTGTTAATATTTACATTATTACATCTGTTTATAGACGTTATTGCATTTGTGAGTACGAGTACTTCACATGATGTCAAAGAAAGTTCTCGAAAACAGGTTTTGCTGTGAAAATGAGCTCAAAATTCCGCATTTTTAAAAATGCTGGAATGACATTTTCTCTAAAAGCCTCCAATTTTTTTCTTTAAACATTTTGTGCAGATAGTGCCAAACACATCACATATAGAATATATTTTAGGGAGAAAACAACCCATTGTGATAATGGAGAGGACTGAATAATGTCTCCTGAATATTATTTATGCAATGAATGATATTGAGTGTCATTGAGACAAATATATTCAAAATTGGTAGGTACATTATTGGTCATGTGCGCTTAAAAACATAATTTTTCAGGTAAAGGTGGGTTTGAGAAGACAAGGCAGACATTTTATAGTTATATCTGAAATATTAAAGGTAGGCCTACATGGTTAGCAATATCTCATTACAAACTTACATAACCATTATACAATAAAGTCCAGTCATTTTATTGATTTCTTTGTTTGTTTTACTGATATTTACTGATCCAGGTTAAATTATCAATAAACACAATAACTTGTATTATTTTAATTGTAATTAATTTGACATATTCTAAGTACGTGTTGTCATAACAATACACTCGGAATTATTTCGTTCCAACCTGTGGATATGACTAATTTTGAAATTGCCGCCATGTTCCCGAAAGAGACTCCATTGTGCCTCCGCCCACATTGCCACCGCATTTTCCCGCGTTTTCAATTTTAACGGAAAATACGTTTTGCACATGACGATTGGTACAGTTGTACAGTTGTAGTTCTTCGATGGTACGTTTGCTCCGTGGTGGCGCTAGTGAATAGTGAATCGACTTTGTGACTCACGAACCGTGAGAGCGAACCTCAGGCTTCTACGAAGCAACGTGCAACTTCCTAGTGTGGTATATTAAAGAATTCATTTACAAACAATGGTTCTATTATTTAATTTACATTGAAAACTAATAAACCACAAATAACTGGAGTCGTGTAAAAGAAACAACTCACTTCATAAATATTCCTTGAGTAATTACACTTCTTCCATGCATTTGTATTACTACATCCATTTGGAACAGATCTTCGGATTAATTGGGCAGTTTGACATAAAAGATGATATCATTGATTATTAAAACGATTCATAACGTTCGTTTCTTTCAAGATGTACTAAACATTCTATGATTTATGAAATATTAATTAAATTATTCATGAATATCCATTTTCTCCGATTTTGAAAGAGCCGCCTCAATAACTGTGATCCACCAATCACAGCGCAGATACCGTCACAATTGGTGAACGATTTGAACGATTCAACGAATCGTTAGGAAAAGTAATCGAACAAACGGTTCAATCAACAGTTGGGGCACCACCGGATCCCAACACTA